>OX442364.1:255000-497500 GCA_949357725.1 Hyperoplus immaculatus
AAACAACAGATGACCTTTGAACTCAAAGCTGGCCTCACGTGCCATGCCAGGGCACTGGATTTTGCAATACAGTCATGCCTTCATAAATACCCACACCTTTTGATTTTAATGCACAGGACGGGGCGAGGCTCAAACAGAGTTACACTGATCCAATGGGAATGCAATGAATTTCACACACTATCCTTATTATGTTGCCTTATTATTTGACATTATTGACACCTATGGTAAAAAAAAATCATAAATATCACACAATGATATTAAGATAGGCCTATACAGGTGCATAATAAAAATATTTAAAGTCTTTTGCGTTTTATTTAATTAAAAAAGTCAAACTTTGATATATTCTACAGCAGATTTATTACACATAAAGTGAAATGAATCTAGAATAAACATACTTTTCAGAAGGTTCTGTTTGTCAAATCTTTTTTTTAAGATATAGTTTAGGTGTTTAAACCTTTATTTGACAAATGAAGAGTATAGAGTACAAAGGAAATGGGGAGAGAAAGGGGGATCACATGCAGTAACAGCTACGGGTCAGATTTGAACCCGCAACCACCATGATAGGGATTTAGCCCATTACATGTGGTAAGCGCTCTACCCACTACGCCAGCAGAGTACCCAATAATAAATCCTTTTTACTGGATTATTCTATTCCATGAGCTGTAAACCATGATTATCAAAATTAAAACAAAAGAAAGGTCTGACAAATGTCACTTTTGTAACGAATCTAGAAATATATGAAAGTGTCCCTTTTTTGAATGGACTTTTCCATGATATAGACGGCCTTTAGATGGTTCTAAAATAGGTAAAGAGGTACATTCTTAAGGGTAGGAATTCCTTTTTTATTTAGCACTGTGTTATATGTAAAATTATCCAGAAGTCTTTAAAGGTGCTACGAGGAACTTTGAAAATTAGCGGCCCCTTTGGACCAAAGCAGTAGTGTTTTTATGACGCCAGCTGTCGTAAAGCTCTTTTCTAGCGCGTGCTAGAGGGTTAGTGATTAAAACGCAATAGAGTCCATGTCCGGAATCTTTTCAGCTCTGTGACTGTTTAGTGACACTGCATCAACTCAATGCCAGTCAGTGCCACATACACCTGAATGCAGTGAGTTGATGCAGTGTCACTAACCACTCTCACGGATCCGAAAGATTCCGTGCCCTCACAGAAAGCGAATGAACGAGAGACGGCAGGATGGATCATGATGAGGTAATGGGTTTATGTTTTTGTAAATAACGGCTATTTCAGATAAATAATGGTCATTTGATGATGATGAAGCAAAGTAAACGTTGTTTTAGTACCGTTCATTCACTTAGGAGTAAACACTGCATGACTAGTTCACTCCCATTACAAGTTGTTTACACGTTGCTTAGCAACGCCCTCTGCTCCGACAACTGTTGCTGGACTTTTTGTGATGGCGGAAGCAAATATATTCTAAAATTATCAAAGATCAATTTTAAAAGTTAACTTATGAATTTAAGTTGTAAAACTGCTGTATAAAAGTAGTATCACACTCAAGGTCGCAATATTGTCGCTCTATATCAGCGCTACTGTGTTTGTCTTCGGAACTCGTACCTACGACCTAATCACAGCAGCGCTGATATAAAGCGACAACATTGCTCCCTCTCATGTGATATTCCTTAAACATCAAATTAAATTGACATTACAAACCTGTCTAGTAGGAAGAAGGCCAATTCAGGGTCAGTATTGAAGCTTTTACGATCCCGGAATTCTCTCCACCTGGTGAAAACCTGACCAAGGATGACTCTTTTCGCCCGTTTATCCTCTCCCTTTTAGCTTTTAGTTGTTATTCAATGAATTTTCTATTTTTCTTTGATGGTCCTGTCCTGGTATCAGCCAATATGACGACAAATAACTGTCTAAAAACAAGGCTCATTTACAGAAATCTCCTAGTTCCCTTACCTGGAGGGATAGGCTGCTCAAATTGCGTTGCTGCGCTAGACTGAAATCTGCGACCCATACGAATATGTGACCATAGAGCCTGCATGCGCAAGCCGTAAATCGGACTGGGGGCCTCTACAGATTCTCTTTTATCCATAGGAAATTTTGTTCCTAACGAGATGATCCGGAAGTACTTGGTGCAAAGGTGGTTCGAATTCTAAAAATGCTTAGGAAAGGTGCCTTGATGCATCCTTTAACCCACCTTTAGCATGTACTCATGCCCGAAATGATTCATACCGCTGGCAAATTTTGACTTAAACTTACTTTTATTCAACCAGCAAGTTTTTCCTAAATTGGAAATGACACATGCTTCTCCCAGAAGATAATAAGATGATGTACAAGGGGCTTCATTGTGAAAAACATACTTTTTCAGCTTTTATTTACATTTGAACAAAAAGTGGCATGTCCAAAATTATTCATACCCTTCTCAATAATCAATAGAAAAAGCCTTTATTGGGTATTATATCAATCAAACGGTTCCTATAATTGTTGACCAGCTTTTTGTATGTCTCCACTAGTATTTTTGCCCATTCATCTTTAGCAATGAGCTCGAACTCTTTCAGTTTGGAGGGTCTCACTGCCATCACCCTGATCTTTAGCTCCCTCCACAGATTCTCAATTGAATTCAAGTCAGGACTCTGGATGGACCACTGTAAAATGTTAATGTGTTTGTTCGCTAACCATTTCTTCACCACTCTTGCTTTGTGGTTTGGGTCTTTGTCGTATTATTTAAAAAAGCAAAAGAAGTTCCGCATGGTGGGAAATCTCAGACGATGTGGTCGGAAGCCAAAAGTTACACCTGTACTGGCCAGGCGGATAGTGAGAGAGGTGAAAAATAATCCTAGGATCACCACCAAGGCCATCCTGGTTAATTTTGGCTCTGCTGGAGGCAACGTCTCATTGCAGACTCTTGGACTTTGCAAATGCTCATCTGGACACAGAAGAAGACTTCTGGGGCCTCATTTATAAAGGTGTGCGTAGAATCCATCCCAAAACATTGCGTCCGCACAAAACCAAGAATGTACTGCGCCAAAAAAAATTGGGATTTATAAAACTGCACAGTTGCACGCAATCTTCCCTTTATAAATACCCACCTGCGGTGAATTGTGCGCAGACGATCTCCGCCCTGTGTCCTCCCACTTCACCTCCCAGTTTCATTTTTTTTTTTTTTTTTTTTTTTTTTTTATATACAGGTAGATCCCATTGAGACCGAAGACTCTTTTGCAAGGGAGACCTGTTTTCCTTTCCCATGTTACCATTCACATACACATTCGTACACCGATAGCAGGCTAACTATCGACATTCACACAAGGCAAGGTGGGTTAAGTGTCTAGCCCAAGGACACAACAACTATGACACAGGTGGCAGGGCAGGGATCGAACCTTTGATCATCGGCCAACCCGCTCTACCAACTGAGCCACAGTTGCCCCAAACATCCCACAATCTACCATAAATGGCGAATGCTAAATAGCTCCTGAATATGGTGACGCTCTTAATAAGCACGCCACTTTGACTGAACTGAGGAGAAAAGGGAGGCAACCGGCCGCAAAGAAAGCGACTGGGAAAGAAGCAAGTCTGTGACGTGCATATGCTGCAGTAACTGGCACACAAACACAAACACACGCTTATCACATATCATGATTGGCACAGTCGTTATAATCTTTGTAAAGCAGTTTCGCCCGACTTTGTACTGTATGAAATATCACGTATTAGCGTACCTGTAGTACTATATGTAGGCCTACATAAAATAGGTTGTGACAAGTGAAATAATGCCTATATTCTATTCGAGAGCATTGTTTATCACCCGTGAGATCCTCACATTTCCAACGTCAGATTATAGTTTAATATTCCGGGGGGAATTGTTATGGGAAAGTGTTAACGAAACTTTGTTTCCTTATATATCATAACATTTTAATACTAAAAATATTAGTCTTTGACAGGTTGTTTATTTGTTTTGTTTAAGTTACATCACAAAACAATTGTAAAACAATTGGAGGGAATAAGGGGTATTCACCCTTTTAAATTGATTACCAAGTAATTTAATATTTGATTTTGCATTTTAAAAATTAAATTACTTGTAAAATGGATAATGATAAGATAGACATAAGCAAAGAACAGTTTAAAGACAAGCTTCAGGAATTTATCCAGGAGAGTGTTGATAGGTGCCTGTCACAGAAGTGCAATCTCCTGCAAGGACTCCTTAAGAAGAGTGAGGAACAAACTGCTCAACTCCTGCAGCTGGTTACAGCCTGTGAGGAGATTGTAAGAAACAATGAGATCCTTTTCCAGGCAGCTGAAAGAGGCAGAGAAAAATAGTTTAATAAGAAACAATGGGGAAGGGGGAAACAGAGAGGGGTCAGAGAGGAAAAGGGCAAGACGCGAACTGGGTGTTTCAATTGCGGCCAGAATGACCACTGGTATCGCAAGTGCCCCCACCCCAGAGAAGGAAAGAGCCAATCAGAGAAAGGTGGAGGCCCAGGAGATGAATAAGAGAATATTGTTGAAAGTCATGATAAAAAAAGAGCTTAAAAAGTATATTCAGGAGTCTGTGGAAATATGCCTATTAGAGAAAATAAATGTACTGCAAAGTCCTATCAAGAAAAAGGAGAAACAAAATAATCGTCTCCTAAAGATGACCAAAGATCTGACTAAATTGCTGAGTTTAGAGCTGGATATCTCGCCGATCTAGAATTGCAAACAGACAACTCCGTTTCATGTACTTCTTCCTCTGATTTGAAAGATGATGATGAAACTGATGATCAGGATGATGACCGGATATTTATACCTGTGATCGTTTCTGACCTTAAAGTTGATCCAAGCCCCCATCGTGAACATTAAAGATAAAAGGTGCAGTCAGTCATTTGAAGTCCCAGCATAAACTTACAAAAACAAGCGTCCTTTTGTGTTCTTTTTGTAGAAAATGTTCACTGACAAAAATTGTTCAATGCTTTTGATTGGAATTAAAAGTTAAGGGGATTTTATGCTGAAAAAATTATCATAATGTATATAAGAGGTATGCTTTCAAGTAAAATGCCTCTTTCTAGTTGATATAAATTGATTCAAAACTGGTTAACTGTAAAAACGCCTATGCTTGACTAGCTGAGTTAACATTTGTTATTTTGAAATAACAAAGTATACACCATTTCAGATTTAGAAGCATGTGTAGAGTGGAGAGCTTCTCATGTCTGAAAAAAATGTGTGAGTGGAGAGCCAGTCTCTGCAGTAGAAAAAAGGGAGGGCCTGTCTGAAAAATGTGTGTGTATAAATGGGACCCAGTCTCTGTGCAAGGAGGAAGAGAGAGCCCATGTAAAAAATGTGTGTGCGTGATTTTCCCTGTGTATTTCTTGAAACATGAAGACAGGGAGGGGGCAAATGCCTCAGTGATAAACATTTTTATTTGGACTAAACATGTGGAACTCAAGAATGAAATCAATCCTATCCAAAACTTTACATTGCTATGCGTCATTGTGACATTTAGAGCAAGCAATAAGTGGTGGGATGATATGATAAAAGCTGTTTACTGTTTTTGGCTGAAAACACTCTTCTGGTTTTATTAAATGTTATAAACAGGAGGGAAATGTTAACGAAAATTTGTTTCCTTATATATTATAACATTTTAACCCTCTGAGCTCTAGGGGTATTTTCTCCGATTTTACATACTTCTATAAATACCTATTTCAAATGTGCAAGAAGATAAATTATACCAAAGTGTTTTATATGGAAATGTTCAGAACACATTAGACCTTTGTTTTCTGAGGACTACTTATGTCCTAGACCATTGTGTATATAGCTAATTGGCTTAAATGCTGAAAAATGTATTGCGATTTTTTAAAAACCTGGAAATTTGTGTGAAAGAAGAACCTTTAGTCATCCTGTTGAGTTGTTTTGGCTCTTGAAATTGCTTCTCCTAAGCCTTAGCTTCAAAAATGCAGTGGAAATTTTCCAAAACACAGTAGGGGAGTGCACAAAACATGACTAATATAAAATTTGGTCCAGACGCTTTTTGGTAGAAATGTTATCTCTACTTTCAAGAAACATTAGGAAATTAGACTGAATGAAGACTTTGAACCACATATGATGATTCATGGGATGTACACTAATAAAAGAGGAAGCATCACAAAACATTTTTCAAACAAACCCATTAAGTAAATATAAAAACAATAATAACAAACTACTTTCACACTATGGATATACTCTATGCACTATTTACAAGCTAAGTGATAGCTGGGTAGCTTCTGGGTCTTGCTTCTCACAGTGTTTTCTAAGCCTGTAAGGGACTGACAGTATCACAAGAACATTCCCCGGAAACAGGAGGACCTCTAGTTTGAGATGATGTTTTCATTTTATTTTTCAGCCATATCTTCAGGAAGATATTAATAAAGATATGCGCGCATAGACCTCAGAGGGTTAATACTAAAACTATTCATGCTTTCTGCTATGAACTTTGTCCCATTAAACTTAAGAGCCTCAAAGATTTTGGCTCTACACAGATGTATGACGTATGTGTTCACGATGGTTAAAAGTTCATGGAGGAGAACTCCCTAAAATCTCCCAGTGCATTGCTTGATTACAATCTATGAATTATTACACCTGTATCCTGTGAAAAACATCTTCTGTGAAACACATACACACAGTTGGTTTTACACACATATACTGAAGACCAAGATGAAAGAGGGGGAGACTTTATGTACAAGGTCAAGTTCTTGAATCATCTCATGTCTCCATAATTAAAACTCATCCCCCAGATCTTGCTAGAAACTCAAGGACCTGGACACACGAACATACTTGGTTCGCATACACATTTTTCATGCATAAAGCCTTGTACTATTGTTCATTTCGTTGTCTCAATCATGTATGCTACACTTGTGATGCATGTTGATTCCGTTGCTTAAGCTTGCAAGGAAAAATCTACCAGACTTTGAAAAATGCCTCGCCAGATCTCTTTATTTAAAACACTTGGGTTTTTGATAAAATAATTTCTTTAACAGAAAGATGCATGTAATAATTTCCTAAATTCATAACATGATTTTATCTAACAAAATATACAGTTTTAATTAATATTTGTTGGCCTCAACTTTTTACAAAGCTACTTTTTACGCTTAAAATTTGCTCTTCCGCTGGCCACTCACGGAAACACCTCCCGATGTATAGGATAATATTATAGAGTAGCACTATAAGATTCAACTAAAATATAACCAAAACATGTAGACCTAGGCTACTTGATAAGTAATTCAACCTACATCACAACTGCATGCCATAGACTATAGTAGCCAATTTTCGCAACGATATAAGCTTATACATTTTATTGACTAAATATATTGGGTGCCAAGCATTTCACAGTCATTTGTCTGTGTTTTTCTGATGACTGAGCTTTATTTCGTGGTGTTGCCATTGAGTGTCGCTGAGTCTGGAAAACCTTGCGGTGTGCTCTACGCATGGTCAAAAGTTGGTGTAGGAATACGCACACTTCTCCGCAAAGAATTTTCTATAAATATCAACGTTTGCCACCGCAAATTTGACCGCACATTTCTGCCTGTCTACGCAAGGTTTTTGTGCGCAACAAGCTTTATAAATGAGGCCCCTGGTCAGATGACACAAACTTGAATTGTTTGGCCACAATGATGCCTTTAAAAACAAAATAATACCCCCCCCCACATAAAGATAATAAAGAACTCATAATAGACCAACATCAGAATAGTTATTTTCGTAGCCCATAATTTACACCATAAGAAAATAAAATACCAACTTCACATTTAATGAAGACTACTGGGGGCAGTTCATTACAACATCAACATAAGTGTAGCCTCTTTTTTTCACATGTGAATTGGGATTCAAGTAGCCTTAAATATTCCCCTTGGCCAAGTCCGATCTATGTGATTCTCACTCTGTTGGCGACAACCTGATTGAAATTAATATGACAAGAACGCATGGATCGAACGAGTTTCACGCTAGGGACTCACGTCAGCAATACTTGCCGTCGCGCAATGACGTCGGTTAGGAAAAGTGGGGTCGAATTAATTTTTTATTTTTTTTTAAACTTATATTTTAATGGTTTTATCAGTTTTTTTTCCATACAGACAAAAAGACAGAATAAGTAGACACATACAATACACACACAACCCCCACCCCCCTCCCTCACACACACAGACAAGAAATACAAAAAAATTAAAAATTAAATAAGCAAATAAGACAAAATGATTAAGAAAATAAGCTATAAATACACACAAAAAAAAAATGGGGCAAACCTCTCACGTCCCCTGCAGGTGGCGCCAAGGGGGCAGACATTTCAGGCCCCGATGTGCTGCAGCACTGGGCCCCATACGGCGAGGAAACTATGAGCGTTTCCGGACAGCTCATATCTCAGCCTCTCAACATGTAAAATGCCCACAGTTCCCTCAGCCAAGTGTCAAATTGAGGGGCCAAGTCCGATTTCCACAGCTTTAGAATGCATCTTTTAGCAATTACCATGCCATAGACCATGATTATGCGAGCATTATGGTCCAGTTTTTCCAAGGCTGCGGAATGTCCAAACAGAGCGGTTTCCGGATCAGGAGTTAAAGAAACATTTAAAGCTCCCATATTATACACTTTTCGGTTCTATTATACACCATTTTATATGGTCTTAGTGGTCCCTAATATGTTTTTCTTCAATTGTTTGCTGAAAAAAACTTTCAGATAATTTATTGTACTATGTTGATGTTCAGCTAATCTCACAATGGCCTATTTTTTAAAAAGAGCTGCAGCTCCCCTCGTAAATATACAATCTTTGAGCTCCCCCCGCCCCCTGTCCGGAAGCGAAGCCAGATACGCCTCGCCCTCTGTCTGTTTGTAAACAATGAGGACATATAGCCTGTTAGCACAGTTTGGTTTAGCCTACCCATGAGAAGAACCAAGTCTAGTGCTAGTAACACACTTTGAACAGTTTGACATGACCTATCCTTGTCTACATGAAAGACTATGTTCATACAGATGAACTGACAGCCACACGCTAATGGAAACGGCATGTTCACAATAAAAATGCTGCAAAAGATGGTGGCTACTGCGAAGCTAGCTCGGGAGCTAGCTGCTAACGATACCACTAAAATTAGTGAAAAAATTATCTTCAAAGTCAGACTTCTTCAGTATATCTTCCAATCCTTTGTCCTATTATAAACGAGGCATTTCCAGACTGGTGTGGGGAATAGAAATATGTTTTTCTGAGCAAAAGCTGAATGCTTGTCCCAAAGCTAATAGCTATACACCAGTCAGGCAAAAATATCAATAAAAATATTTATTTCAGTTTCACTGTTTGAAAAAAAGCACAAGTAGCTTCCTATCCGTTGTGTTATTAAAAACGAGGCTGCTGTGGTTAAGATAAATTAGTGGATTATGCAACATTCATCATGTTTTGCCATACTACAGGCATCTTGTCGCTTAGCAACAAGCAAACAACATGGGGGTGAAGGAATATTTTTCGAGAGGATCTCGGGGCCGTGGACCAATAAGAAATAGGGGGGTGGACTGCACAGTGGAAGGTTCTGGCTTTCCAGTTTTTGACGTCAGAAACGGGGAGAATTCTGACTGGAGTATATTGGGTGGAGAGGTGGAGGGTTTCAGAAAAGGGGAGAGTGAGAAAAGGAGAGAGCTTTCTTTTTTTTGATACTTTGGCAGTCTGTAGGCACACCGTAGACCCATAATTATGTTCAAAAACATCGGAAAAGTGCATTTGCACAATATGGGAGCTTTAAGACTTTAGAATACCATTGAAAAAAAAGACACCAAAAGTTGTAAAGATTTGGACATTCCCAAAAGTGGTGAGCAAGTGTACCCTCGGCAATCTTACACCTGTTACATAAAGATGAAAGATCTGGGAAAAAGTTATGAAGTTTAACCTTAGAATAGTGCAATCTAAGTGTGACCTTAAATTGAATTAACTGAAGCCTCGAGTTTATAGAGCAGGATTTTATGCTTTTTAGCGCTCCCTCCCAGACATCGTCAGCTATTCCAATGTTTAAGTCTTTTTCCCAGGCTTGCTTTATTTTTAAAGCGCGGAAATCAGAATGCTATTTGGGCGATTCTGACACAATCCAGTGCGCACCGTAAGTGATGTCACATCGACGGAGCCACCGCATGAAAACAACCAGGGATGCGACAGATATAGCAAGAGGCAAGATCAAGGCACAATGTTATTTTAGTTCAAATCGCCTACTCCTATTTCATCCTAAACATATAGGTTTTATGCTGATTGGTAGCCTACTGTAGTCATTGTTTCTCACCTGTAGCAAAGAGAGAGCCCACAGTTTCCTGATCTTCACACAGCACAGGGAGGATCGGGACACCAATACACCAACTTGGTACAGCGTCTGGTACCTGATCACAATTAATAAGCAAGTTATGGCCTATGGCGTAACACAATTTAAATAAAGTAATTTCTTCTGAGTAATATTGTAATGAGGTGTAATGAACTGACCAGCGGTACTGCTCTGCATGGGACAGGAAAAAGTTTGGAAAGTACAAGAGTTCCATCTGAAAAAGGAAACAGACATTAAACCTGGCTCAATGGTATCACAACACTTTATTTCAATGTTTAAATGGCTTGCAAAGAAATGAACATGACATCTCATACATACAGTATCTCACAAAAGTAAGTACACCCCTCACATTTCTTCAAATATTTCATTATATCTTTCCATGGGACAACACTGATTAAATGACACTTTGATACAATGTTAAGTAGTCAGTGTACAGCTTGTATAACAGTGTAAATTTACTGTCCCCTCAAAATAACTCAACAAACAGCCATTAATGTCTAAACTGCAGGCAACAAAAGTGAGTACACCCCTAAGAAAAAATGTCCAAATTGGGCCCAAAGTGTCAATATTTTCTGTGGCCACCATTATTTTCCAGCACTGCCTTAACCCTCTTGGGCATGAAGTTCAACAGAGCTTCACAGGATGCAACTGGAACCCTCTTCAACCCATTCATGACGACATCAAGGAGCTGTTGGATATTAGACCCTCTTTCCACCTGGGATTAACATCGGATATTTTGAATCTGGTTACAAGTGGACAGCTCTCAGTCCGTGTGTTCACACCTGTATTTTCAAGTGTGACTTCGTTGTCTACTTGTGATCCGATTCCATTTACCCGAGCTGTATTTAAATCAACACGTACATAATTTCCGTTTACATTGTTGTTTTCAACCGGTGGGGGTCAAACAAGTAAACATACAGTGCCACAGTTTTAATCGCATTTGCTATTAAAATGCATTACATGCGAAGATAATTACCAGTCTAGATTGACGAGATAGGCTACTGTCTCATTTAGACAAGGAGGAGCGATGCACAACACTGCTTAGAGGGCTCTACATTAACACTCGCCAAATGCGGGTAAATATCATAGATAGTATATAAAAGTAAAAACTCTTAGGCGAGTAAGTTATTACGCCACTTTGGCTGGTGAAAGATTGTTGCTCGCCAGGCGGCTTTTCTAACGTCTGCGTCTACACTCTTGTCACCACCACCAGTAGCCTACACGGCTTTCTATATGCAGGTAAGTTACTGCATCATGTGCGAACAGAATATTTCCTGTGCGCCTTCACATTATTAATAATAATAATAACTAGAACTACAAGCAGTTATTAGGGGGCCAAGCCTCCGACGCAACTCGTCGTCAACCGCGAGTTGCGTGGGACCGTGGGATGTTCGGTGTGGGAGTTGTATAGGTATCGCTGTTTACAAGATATACATTTAGTGTGCTTTTGGCGCCCCCTTATGGATGAATTTCGCAAAACTGCAACGGTGGAACGATGCAGCTCAATTCACAGAACAAGTGGATGTCAAGTTTTTTAATGTGCGATGTTTGGTTGGCGAGTTATGAGCAAAAGCAGACTGTCAGCCTTGACAAAATGGCGGCCGGAGCTAACTACACAATGTAATGTCAATGGACATGCTAACTGAGATTAGCATTTGCGCCAAAACTCTTTGATGGAAAAACAAAAAATCTAATTTTATTAAAAAGTCCCGCCCACATTAATATTTCTTGGCCATATTTTTTATATAGACTTGAGTATGCCCCTTGATGGTTTCCCTTGAGTTTGAAGAAAATTCCTTTGGGAGTTGTATAGGTATTGCTGTTTACAAGCTGATATACATTTAGTGTGCTTTTGCCGCCCCCTTATGGATGAATTTCGCGAAAGTGCCACGGTAGAACGATGCAGCTCAATTTACAGAACAAGTGGATGTCAAGTTTTTTAATGTATGATGTTTGGTTGGCGAGTTATGAGCAAAAGCAGATTGTCAGCCTTGACAAAATGGCGGCCGGAGCTAATTACACAATGTAATGTCAATGGACATGCTAGCTGAGATTAGCATTTGCGCCAAAACTCTTTGATGGAAAAACAAAAAATCTAATTTTATTCATAAGTCCCGTCCACATTACTATTTCTTGGCCATATTTTTTATATAGACTCGGGTATGCCCCTTGATGGTTTCCCTGGAGTTTTAAGAAAATTCCTTTAGCCAATTAGGAGATATAAAATGTCCTTGTTTATGGCGCCCCCTTAAGGCAAAATTTTCCAATTTTTTTTTGGAACGCAGCTAAGGGTAGCCCCAACATATGTCTAAAATTTGGACTTGATCCGACTTATGATTTTGGATTTATGAATTTCTACGTGAAACGTCGCTAATCAACAAATATTTAAAACGCTACCGTTTCGTTATCGAAGGTCGTATCAAAATAATTTTTGATGATTTTTTTACCGTGTGGGTCGGTAGATGTTCTGTGCAAACTTTGGTGTCAATTGTCCAAAAATTGTGGGAGTAGCGAAAAATAAGTTTTTCAGTTTTTGCGATTTTGCAAAAAATCTATAGCTACGCAAATGGGCGTGGCCTATGCCAAATGATGCAGCTGACTCCAGTGAATATGTGGATATAAAGTTTTGACTGTGGGACGTTCGGTGTGGGAGTTAAGACCCAAAACGTGTTTTCCTTCGTTGTAGCGCCACCTAGAGGCCGGCATGTCTGAATTTTTTTGTATGCTGAGTATTCACCGACCTGGATCTAGTCATGCAAATGGCAAGTCTGCACCCTTTACGGTTTGGGCTGTGGACACAGTTTTAGGGGACAAAGTATAATAATAATAATAACTAGAACTGCAAGCAGTTATTCGGGGGCCAAGCCTTCCGACGCAACTCGGGACCCGGGCGTCGCAGACCGTGCCGCCGGCCGCTCACATCCCCGAATCCGGGGATGTAAAGTTTTTGAATGTGGGATGTTCGGTTTGGGAGTTATAGACCAAAAAGCAAAGAAATGGCATAGAAAGAGGCTATAGTGGATGAGGTGATATATACTTTTTGTGTTTTTGAAGCCCCCTTATGGCAACATTTTCCCATTCTTTTTTTGTACTTCACTAAGGGTAGCATCAACATATGTCTACAATTTGGACTTGATACGATGTATAGTTTTGGATTTATGAATATTTACGTACAAGGAAGTACAAGTTAGCTAATCAGCAAATCAGCAAATGGGCGTGGCCTATACGAAAACATGCAGCTGACTCCAGTGAATCTGTGGATATAAAGTTTTTGACTGTGGGATGTTCGGTTGGGGAGTAATGAGCAAAAAGAGATCGTCAACCTCTCCACTGTAAAAAACTTGGAGAGGCTGTCATTCTCTCCACTGTAAAACATTTTTTTTTCCTTTTCTGAATAAGTCCCGCCCACATTAATATTTCTTGGCCATATTTTTTATATAGACTCGAGTATGCCCCTTGATGGTTTCCCTGGAGTTTTAAGAAAATTCCTTTGGGAGTTGTATAGGTATTGCTGTTTACAAGCTGATATACATTTAGTGTGCTTTTGGAGCCCCCTTATGGATGAATTTCGCAAAACTGCCACGGTGGAACGATGCAGCTCAATTCACAGAACAAGTGGATGTCAAATTTTTCAATGTGCGATGTTTGGTTGGCGAGTTATGAGCAAAAGCAGATTAAAATGGCGGCTGGAGCTAATTACACAATGTAATGTCAATGGACATGCTAGCTGAGATTAGCAATTGCGCCCAAACTCTTTGATGGGAAAAAAAAAATCTAATTTTATTAAAAAGTCCCTTACACATTACTATTTCTTGGCCATATTTTCTATATAGACTCGGGTATGCCCCTTGATGGTTTCCCGTGAGTTTTAAGAAAATTCCTTTGGCCAATTAGGAGATATACAATTTCCTAATTTATGGCGCCCCCTTATGGCGAAATTCTCCAATTTTTTTATTGAACGCAATTAAGGGTAGCCCCAACATATGTCTAAAATTTGGACTTGATCCGACTTATGATTTTGGATTTATGAATTTCTACGTAAAACGTAGCTAATCAACAAATATTTAAAACGCTACCGTTTCGTTATCGATGGTCGGATCAAAATTCTTTTACATGATTTCTTTCCGTATGGGTCGGTAGATGTTCTGTGCAAAGTTTGGTGTCAATTGTCCAAAAATTGTGGGAGGAGTAACGAAAAATAAGTTTTTCAGTTTTTGCGATTTTGCGAAAAATCTATATCTACGCAAATGGGCGTGGCCTATCCCAAAAGATGCGGCTGACTCCAGTGAATCTGTGGATATAAAGTTTTTGACTGTGGGACGTTCGGTGTGGGAGTTATGACCCCAAACACGTTTTCCTTCGTTGTAGCGCCACCTAGTGGCCGGCATGTCTGAATTTTTTCGTCTGCGTACCAGGCACGGACCTGGATCTATTTATGCAAGTGGTATGTCCCAACCCTTTACGGTTTGGGCTGCAGTACCACTTTTACACGACGCCAAATAAGAATAAAAGTCCCAACAAAAACAATAGGGTTCCCTGCCCAGCAGGGCTATGGAACCACGTTGCTCTGCAAAACGCGGTCCCAGGCCCTTCTCGGGCTTGGCCCCCTAACTAGAACTGCAAGCAGTTGTGAACGGGGGCCAAGCCTCCCACGCGACTCGCGATCGGGCGTCGTCGTCCGCGGCGCCGGCCCCTCGCTTCACGGAATCCGGGGATGTAAAGTTTTTGAATGTGGGATGTTTGGTTTGGGAGTTATAGACCAAAAGGCAAAAAAATCGCAGAGAAAGATGCTCAAGTGTGTTTTTGGCGCCCCCTTTCGGAGCAATTTAAGGTAAAAAAGTAGAACCAACCTGAGAACCATAGGACAAACACGTGTGAAGTTTGGTGTTAATAGGATGAATCGTTTTGGATTTAGGAGCACTTTGGTACAAGGTAGCTAATGTGCAAATCTTTAAAGCGCTACCGATGGTCGTAGAAAAATTCTTTATACAACTTTTGCTCGTGGGAGTCGGTAGAGCATAATGCTTTTGGTTTCGTCCAAATCGGGCAAAAACTGTAGGAGGAGTGTGTTTTGGTGACTGACACAGTTTTTGCGATGTAGCGAAAAATCTATATATACGCAAATGGGCGTGGCCTAGGGCGGCTGGGCGATATGACCAAAATCTCATATCCCGATATAGGAATTTCATATCCCGATAACGATACATTTGACGATATAGCATATTTTCTGTAAATTCAATTAATAAATATAAAAATGTAATATAAATAATTAAATTCTCAACAAATAAAGTATACCCATATTTGATTATTTTCTGCTTTAATGCAAACGCAAATTTTCAAGCATTCAACAAAATAGAAAATGCATATGTGACATTTGAGTAGTTTTGGGCCGTGTGGGGTTTCAGGGCACAGAATTGACTGAATTGGTGGATTCCTCGCTAGCTAAGCTCTTTAGCTGTGCCTGCGGCGGCTTGTTTACTAACCCCGCAGAGAGGGTGACCGCCCCGGGGAGCGCAGGAGCTTCTCACCGCTGAGAGAGCAGCCGAGCCGCGCATTCTGGGAACATTGCGAGCCGGGCAGCGAGCGACAGCCCGTGGGGACAGCAGCCGAACTGCCCCGCTAGCTTAGCTGCTAACCCCGCGAGCCTGTCAAGCGCTGCCCGGGTAACGCCGGCTCGACTGCTCTGTCAGCGGGGATATGTGATCCTCTCCCCATGGTGCAAACACCGACAGGTCTGTTAGTTACCGATGAGTTTCAGTGTCCGAAATGAACTTCGATTAGCTAGAAAAGCCTGGTGCGGTCAAGAAATAGTGTGATGGAAGCGCTGCAGGAACTAGGAAGCGCTTAGTGTTCCTGCTTCAAAATAAAAGTCAAAGTTGACATTAATTCCTCACATTTCACCAGTTAAAGGCTTTTAATGTGAAGTTACGCCGTAGGAAATCTTCGGTTTAACTAACAGTAACTTAACTGCGAGCTACATGTATAGTTTGTCTCCTAAAGAGTGGGATTGGCAACATAACGAAATAAACGATATTGCATAAAATGAAACGATAGACGTTTTTGTTTCGTCAGACGATATATATCGCCATATCGCACAGCCCTAGCGTGGCCTATCTGAAAAGATGCAGCTGACTTGTGGGCATCTGTGGATATAAAGTTTTTGACTGTGGGATGTTCGGTGTGGAAGTTATAGCCCAAAACGACTTTTTTTTTTTAGCGCCACCTAGTGGCCGGGATGTCTGAATTTTTTTGTCTGCGTACCAGGCACGGACCTGGATAAGCCATGCAAGTGGCATGTACCAACCCTTTACAGTTTGGGCTGCAGCACCACTTTTACGTAAGGAATAAGAATAATCCCAGCAAAAACAATAGGGTTCCCTGCCCAGCAAGGCTATGGAACCGTGTTGCTCTGCAAAACGCGGTCCCAGGCCCTTCTCGGGCTTGGCCCCCTAATAATCCTTACAAAAACAATAGGGTTCCCTGCCCAGCAGGGCTTGGGAACCGCGTTGCTCTGCAAAACGCGGTCCCAGCTCCTGCTCGGGCTTGGCCCCCTAATAATCTTTACTAAAACAATAGGGTTCCCTGCCCAGCAGGGCTTGGGAACCGCGTTGCTCTGCATAACGCGGTCCCAGCTCCTGCTCGGGCTTGGCCCCCTAATAATAATAATACATTTTATTTATATAGCGCTCTTCTCTCACTCAGAGCGCTTTACAAAAACAAAACAATAAACAAACAAAAATAACATGTAGAGTTGGGTTGGTGGGTGAACTAAGGGTAGGCAGAGGAGAAGAGATGGGTCTTGAGTTTGGACTGGAAGATGGTGAGGGACTCAGAGTCACGAATATGTTGGGGGAGGCTGTTCCAGAGCCTGGGAGCTGCCCTGGAGAAAGCTCTGTCACCAAAGCTGCAGAGTTTAGATGTGTGGGTGGAGAGGAGACTGGCTGAGGAGGATCTGAGGGCCCGAGGGGGTTGATAGGGGGAGAGGAGGTCAGTGAGATATGGGGGGACCAGATGGTGGAGGGCTTTGTAGGTGAGGACCAGGAGTTTGTAATCGATCCGGAATGAAATGGGGAGCCAGTGGAGCTTTTTGAGGACTGGGGTGATGTGGTTTCACGAGTTGGTGTGAGTGAGGAGACGGGCAGCTGCATTCTGGACACGTTGGAGTCTGTTGATGGAGGTGGTGCTGTTCCCGGCGAGGAGTAAATTACAATAGTCAAGGCGGGAGGAGATGAAGGCATGGAGGAGTCTTTCAGAAGCATGGGGTGTGAGGGAGGATCTAATCTTTGCAATATTACGGAGGTGATAGAAGGAGGTTTTGACAGTGTGATGGATGTGGGGTTCAAGGGAGAGGGTGGGATCAAAAATTACGCCAAGATTGCGGGCCTGGGGGGAGGGGGAGACCATGGTGCCATCAATAGTGAGTGTGTGGGGGGGGGGGGAGGTTGTAAATTTGCTGAGGGTGGATTTGGAGCCAATTAGGAGGAGTTCAGTTTTGTTGCTGTTAAGTTTGAGGAAGTTATTTTTCATCCAGAGTGTAAGGGAAGACAGGCAGGATTCAATGTGGGAGATGGGGGGGTTGTGGGGGGATTTGGTACTGAGGTAAATTTGGGTGGCGAAGTAACTGACCAAGGGGGAGGAGGTAAATGATGAAGAGGAGGGGGCCGAGCACAGAACCTTGGGGAACACCTTGTGTGACGGTGACTGTGGCAGATGTGTGGTTGTGGAGGGAGATGAAGTTAGATCTGTCAGAAAGATATGAATGAAGCCAGCTGAGTGCAGCACCTTCTATACCGAGGTTGTTGAGTCTGGTGAGCAGGATGGTGTGGTTAACAGTATCGAAGGCTGCACTCAGGTCAAGGAGGATTAGGAAGTTGTGGGAACCAGCATCGGCAGAGGTGAGGAGGTCATTGAAGACTTTAAGGAGAGCGGTTTCTGTGCTGTGGAGGGGGCGGAAGCCAGATTGGAGGGATTCAAAGAGGTTATTGGCGTGGAGATGGGATTGGAGTTGTTTGGTGACTATGCGTTCAAGGGTTTTGGAGAGGAAGGGGAGGTTGGAGATTGGGCGGTAGTTACAGAGGGAGGCGGGGTCGAGACCAGGTTTCTTGAGGGTGGGGGTGACAGCAGCAGATTTTAAAGCAGAAGGGACAATTCCATGGGACAGTGAGGAGTTAAAGAGGTTAGTGAGGTAGGGGCAGAGAACAGGGAGGCAGGACTTGAGCAGGGGAGAGTGCAAGAGGGGTAACCAGGTCAAAGTGGGAGAGACGGCAATGAGGAGGAGGGGTTGGGAGGTCCAGCGAAATGGGTAGGGGAGGGGCCATTGAATGTGCAGGGGGTTCATGTACAGGAAAAAGTGAATGGTTGATGGTGGTGATTTTGTCAGCAAAAAACTGGAGGAATGAGTTGCAGAGATCTGGGGAGGAGGTGGAGAGGGTGCTGGTCCGGGGTTTAAGGAGGTTGCTCACTGTGGAGAAGAGGGTTCTGGGGTTTTGGCTGGGCTCAGAGAAGATGGCAGAGAGGTAGGCAGACTTGGCAGCGGTGAGGGCGTCTTTGTAGGCAGTGAGGTGGAGTTTGTAGGCTTGGTGGTGGACTGTGAGTGAAGTTTTTTTGGAGAGTCGTTCGAGTTGGCGGCCAGTCTGTTTCAATTTGCGGAGTGCAGGTGTGAACCAGGGGGAAGAAGTATTAAAGGAGACAGTTTTGGTTTTTAGGGGGGCCAGGGTCTTGAGGGAGGAAGACAGGATATAATTAAGGTGGTTTGTAAGCTCATCAGGTGAGCTGAGGGTTGAGTCCAGGGGGAGGGTGGAGGAGAGCAGGTCACAGAGATGGTGGGGATCAATGGATTTGAGGTTACGGAAGGTGATTTCTCTGAGGGGGCGGGGGCAGGGGGTGGGGGAGAGGATGGTGAACAGTATAAGTTTGTGATCAGAGAGGGGAAAAGGGCATGGGTGAAGGCTGAGTATAGGGAGATTGATGGAGCAGACAAGGTCGAGGATGTGTCCTTTGTCATGGGTTGGGAAGGTGACATGTTGGGTGAGATCGAAATTGTCCAGTAAAATGGTGAGTTCAGATGAGAGCTTGGAGGTGGGGGAGTCCATGTGGATATTAATGTCACCAAGTAACAGCAAGCGTGGAGAGAGGGTTAATGCTAATGTGATAAGTTCGGTGAAGTCAGAAAGGAAGGAGGGATTAGGTTTGGGTGGCCTGTAGATGAGGATAACTGTCGTGGAGGAGGGGGCTTTAAAAGCAATGAATTCAAATGATGATACTGAGGGGAGGGTGAGTTCTCTGATCAAATAATTATATTTGTGGATGCCGGCGAGGCCATCGCCACGGTGGCATGGGCGGGGTTTGGCGATGTAGCTGAAACCAGGGGGAGATGCTTGGTTGAGGGAGAAAAAGTCATTGGGTTGTTGCCAGGTTTCAGTAAGTAATAGGAGGTCCAGATTATTGTCGAGGATGAGTTCATGTATGGCGGGGGCTTTATTGTTGAGTGAGCGGGTGTTGAGGAGGGCAAAGTTGGCACAGTCAGAGGGTGATGGGATAGGGGCAGGCTGGAGAGGTCTGAGGTTAGCCAGGTTAGCTGTGCAGGGGGGCGGAGGGGAGGGGGGGAAACTGGGTGGAGGGGTGGTTGAGTATATAAATGATTGGCCATTTGGTGAAGTGATGTGTGGGTGAGGGGAAAGGACAGCAGTGAAATCCAGTCCATGTTTTCTGTCCTGCCTGGTGAGCTGCTGCCTGACAGAAGCGGTGAATGGTCCAATAGCGGGTGAGTCCTGATGACGTGGCAGAGGTGGGACGGAGCATGCATGTAACCGGACGAATGGGATGGAGTTTCCGTGCTGGGTCACAACAAACCCGCGGCGGGAGCCTCTGTGGATGTAGCAGCGGCGGCGTAGGAGTCCAAGTTGTTTAATGACTGAGATGGACAATGGGATGAGGTAGTTGAAAAGTCCAAACAGCTGTGCAGGTGAATAAGTAATCATGATGAACCAGAGGAAGAGTCTGACTGAGGGGAGACCATGCGGAGTGAGGAGGATGGATGCGACCAGATGTAGCCGACGGAGCAGCGATCGTTAGCCGCCACTCGGTAGCTGAGCGAGGGCGACCTGCTAGCAGTACACAACACAACAGTGCGATCAGAGAGACCAGGAGGCGGCTGAAGCGGGTGGGAGCAACAATGATGGTCAGCAGGCACCCGGAGATTATCCGACTGGCCAGTGTTGGAGGACAGCGACAGCAGGTGTGGTGGCGTGTGTGGCTATATGAGCAGTGGCGAGAAGCAGCGAACAATCAGCAGCAGCGGCCTCTGCCTACGGTTGGTACGTCCCTTCGGTTGCCAACACACGAATGGTGTTATGAGATAAAGTCCCCGTTCAATCTTGAAGTAAGCTAGCAACCAATGAATCGTTGTTCCCACACAAGTAGTAATGCCAGCGGATTGAAAAAATATTCCAAGTGAAGCCAATCACACTGTCCGATTAGTTCATGGAAAATAAAATAAATAAAATTAAGTTATTGAAAGTTAAAAAGTTCAAACAGTTCAAAAGTTACCGGCGAGCAGCGGCAGCAAGTTGCCAGCATTCACTCGTTGCCATGGTGAATGAATTAAAAGCCTGTTACTAGCCAAACCCGAGTTGACTTTTATTTTTAAGCAGATAAGAACAGGAAGTCGTTGCCTTGCAGCTCTCCAGTCAATAGCAGCGATTTCCGTGTTTTCAGATTTACGCAGTGAAATGAAAACAGGACAGAAAGCTTGTCATTTGCAATACTGGCGGATGCAACTAACGTTCTTGACGAGGCTTCTATAAAAGCTGCATGAACGCCAGTGATGCATTTTCAACGTAATTCCGCTCAGGCAGGGGGCAGCAGTTGAGTAGGAGGTCCCTAATGTGGAAAAAAGTCACATTGGTGTTCCCACTACAAAATTAATGCGGACACATCGGACACAAGAGAAGTAAACCACCTCCGAATGTGGTTTTTGTGATCCACTTGTTAAAGACAAGTGGAAACGGGGTCCCGTTTCCACTTGTCTTTAACATCTGATTGTTGTCATCTGATCACATGAAGACAGCTCTAACTACAGGTGGAAACACTCTCAAGACGCATTGAGATCGGATCACAAAAACCACATTCGGAGGTGGTTTACGTCTCTTGTGTCTGATGTGTCCGCATTTAAATGGTAGTGGAAACAGCTATGCGACTTTTGTCCACATTAGGGACCCCCTGCTCAACTGCCGCCCCTGCCTGAGCGGAAATACATAATACGTATTGCAAATGACAAGCTTTCTGTCCCCTGTTTTCATTTCACCGTGTATATCTGATAACACGGAAGTCACTGCTTTTGAATGGTGCGCTGCAGGCCTGCAGCTAACTTCCTGTTCTTATCTGCTTCAACATAAAGGTCAACTCGCGTTTGGTTAGTAACAGGCTTTTAATGTGAAGGCGTACAGGATATGTTCTGTTTGCAAAAGCAATAACGTCACTGCGTTAATTTAGAAAGCCACATGCCGGTGGTTGTGACGAAAGTTTGTTTATCAGAGGCAGACGTATGAATAGCATCCCGGCGAGCACACATCTTTCACCAGCCAAAGTGGCGTAATAATTTACTCCCCTAAGACTAAAAACAGCAATGCAAATGGAAATTATGTACGGGTTGATTTACATAAAGAGCGGGTAAATGGAATCGGATCACAGCTGGACAAAGAAGTCACATGTGGAAAGACAGGTGTGAACACACGGACTGAGAGCTGGCCACTTGTGATCAGATTACCAAAATCACATCATAATCCCATCTCCCGTTTGAGGATGCCCCAAAAATGCTCAATGGGGTTTAGCTCTGGAGACATGCTTGGCCAGTCCATAACCTCTACCCTCAGCTTCTTTAGCAAGCCAGTGGTCGTTCGGAGGTGTGTTTGGGGTCGTTATCATGTTGCAGTACTGCCCTGCGGCCCAGTTTATGAAGGGAGGGGATCATGCTCTGCTTCAGCAGTATGTCACAGTACATGTTAGAATTCAATGAACTGTAGATCCCCAGTGCTGGCAGCACTCATTTAGACCCAGACCATGACACTCCAACCACCATGCTTGACTATAGGCAAGAAACACTTGTCTTTGTACTCCTCACCTGGTTGCCGCCCCACACTCTTAACACCATCTGAACCAAATAAATGTATCCTGGTCTCTTCAGACCACAGGACATGGTTGCAGTAATCCATGTCCGTAGTCTGCTTGTCCTCAGCAAACTTTTTGTGGGGTTTCTTGTGCATCATCTTTAGCATAGGCTTTCTTCTGGGACAACAGCCATGAAGACCAGTATCATGCAGTGTGTGGCGTATGGTCTGAGCACTGACAGGTTGACCCCCGACCCCTTAAAGCCCTTCAGCAATGCTGGCAGCACTCATACGTAGGGATGGGAATTGATAAGAATTTAGCGATTCCGATTCCGGTTCCGATTCTGCTTATCGATCCGATTCCTTATCGATTCTCTTATCGATTCTCATTGGGTGAGAGAATATGTACAAATTAGTTTGTTTGTATTAACTCTAGTGGTGGGCCGTTATCGGCGTTAACGTGCTGCGATAAAAAAAAATATCGCCGTTAATCTCTTATTCCACCTCCTGTTCGGCTCAGGGAGCCAGTCATTTGTACAGTTCAGTTTAGACTCGGCCGTAATGCTGCTGCACACACACACACACACACACACACACACACACACACACACACACACACACGCTGCATGTCAGAGACGAGGGGCGAAGCTTCTCTCACACACCCGCCGCTCTCTCTCTCCATCACTTGCCCAACGACACAATCGGGTATTGGAACGCAGGGTGGGTGTGTGTGGCCACCGGTCGCCACGTGACTATAAGTTTCCAAGTTTTAAACATTTCTATCTCTTCAACGGCAACGTCACCGTACCCGAATCCTAAATATCCCCATAGCAGACGCTATATTTCATCGGGGGGAAAACTTTGTTTTGCGCCACAGTTGAGCTTAGACTCGGCCGTAATGCTGCTGCACACACACACACAGACACAGACAGGCACACACACACGCTGCATGTCAGAGACGAGGGGCGCTACCAAAAAGACGAGAGGAGCGGTTGGAGCAGTTGGAGAGTTTAGACACACATGCGCGCACATTTATTTACATAAAATCGCAATCGCAGTCATTTGTGCAGTTATGTAAAATGTTTCACTAAGGAAAATGACAGAAAAAGTAACGCACAGTGACTTTGATGAGTAACTTTAATCTGATTACTGGTTTGGAGATAGTAACGCGTTAGATTACTCGTTACTGAAAAAAGAGGTCCGATGCCGGTAACGCGTTACTAAGTAACATCTTGTTGAACATTATTTATTTTCATCACCAATTATCATAGTAGAACAGCTTCCTCAAGCAGTTTGTGATGCATGTTGGAAACAGGAGATGAGCCCCTGGTCTGATGCGCCACCTGGCTTGAGAAACACGTTCTCAAAGACTTACTTTGAGTCATTATTTAGGGAGCACACACATATTATGAAAGAATTCAAATGAGCCATTTTAATCTAGATTAATCTAGATTAATTCCAAAATTAATCTAGATTAATCTAGATTAATTCCAAAATTAATCTAGATTAATCTAGATTAAAAAAATTAATCTATGCCCACCTCTAATTAACTCTCTTTAAAATCTGATCAGAAGTGTCTAGTGTATGCATTGAAAGATTATCAAGCTACTTTAGGATAAGGAAATTGTCAATTTTCACATTAATTGGTCCAGACAATTTTTTTCTTTGGTTTTTAAGCCCAAATGCCCTTATGTGCCCTACAAACTAAAAACACATACTTAAAACAGTCAAGGAAGAGCTTGTGCATTTTGGAATATTAACAGTGGACATTGGCACTTAAAACAAAATTCAACTGACAGAAAAAACACAAATAAGTCTTTTGAAAAGATAATACCAACTCTTTTTATGCAGAACAATTATCATGTTTGCCCTCTCAGGAAGGATACGAGATCTTTAATGTATGTTAAGTGTTATTATATGATTGCGCCCTTACTCTGAAAGGCCAACGTGATGATGTCACTATGTTAACGCCTCAGGTCAAACTGTCACAACTGCACAGTAGACAGTCATGTAGGCTATTCAAGAAGAGAATAAATACGCCATAGAGGCTTTAAGAGAATGTATCACTTTGCTTATTCTTCACCACGCCAACGACAAGGAGTCACCGCTCCATCTCAGCTTTACAATGTACACTGTTATGTTCACCGCGCTGTTTATTAGGCTAATATAATGTCCCTGCATCAGACACGTAGCGGATGGTTTTATACACATCGATCGCTCAAGTAATCCAAGGCAGAGCTTTTTGTATCAGGCAGAGAGCGTTATTTTAAGTGTGTCTTACTGTCTTTATAAAGCGTATTGTTAAAGTTTCCTTACCACCGGACCGCCGAGTCCCGCTGTGTGTTGTTTTGCGTTCGTCCCCACTGCCGTGCTTCAAGGCAGCATTTAACAGCTGATGAACAAGAGTAAACAGCGGGCCTTTGGAAGCGAATAAGAAATCCTTTTTTCCTGTTTGTATGCTGCTCTCGCCTTTTTATGTATCTCCCTCTTTCACTTGCCCACACCTAGGCTTACACACACATTAATTCATATAGCCTACATTGTATGTTCAAATCCAAGTGATGGGCAATTCTGGTGCCGAGTAAGGCAGCGGACGTTTAAACGTTCGCAGTCTGCGCGCTTGCTTGTGCACAAGTCATTTGATGAAATGGAAACTTTACCGTATTGTTGCCTTTTCATGTGTAATACAACCACACTTTAGAGTGCTTCTGCCTCGACGTCATGTTTGCTGCGTTCTGAACCAAAACAAAGCAGCACGTGTCTGAAGTCATGACGCATTTGCTACGAGCGGAACCGATAAGCGGCATCGTTAAGCAGGCATGTTAATGATTCCAAAGAATTGGTCTGAACAAGAACCGGTTCTCGATTCCCATCCCTACTCATACGTCTATTTTCCAAAGCCAACCTCTGTGTATGGCGCTGACCACGTGCACTCAACCTTCCTAAACTGGGCTGCAGGGCGGAATTGCAACATGATAACGACCCCAAAAACACCTCCAAGACGACCAGTGGCTTGCTAAAAAAGCTGAGGATAAAGGTTATGGTCTGGCCAAGCATGTCTCCAGACCTAAACCCTATTGAGCATCTTTGGGGCATCCTCAAACGGAAGGTGGAGGAGCGCAAGGTCTCTAATATCTACCAGCTCTGTGATGCTGTCATGAATGACTGGAAGAGGATTCCAGTGGCAACCTGTGAAGCTCTGGGGAACTCCATGTCCAAGAGGGTTAAGGCAGTGCTGGAAAATAATGGTGGCCACAGAAAATATTGACACTTTGGGCCCAATTTGGACATTTTTTCTTAGGGGTGTACTCACTTTTGTTGCCAGCAGTTTAGACATTAATGGCTGTGTGTCGAGTTATTTTGAGGGGACAGTAAATTTACACTGTTATACAAGCTGAACACTGACTACTTTACATTGTATCAAAGTGTCATTTATTCAGTGTTGTCCCATGGAAAGATATAATGAAATATTTGAAGAAATGTGAGGGGTGTACTTACTTTTGTGAGATACTGTACCTCAGCCTGCCCTAAACCAGTAGGAAGATTGGCCTAACATGCAGTAACGTCAATGTTATGACAGAGGGCGCCAGAAAACTTACCAAGCCCTGGTTGATGAAGTACTCTGCAAAGTAGACCAGTCCAAGAGGAAACACAAACCTCAGCAAACCCTGCTCACAGGAATCCAGAGGAATACAATAAATAGCCTGACTATATAAATACTTAAATACTCAAGTCTGAAGTCAAAGGAACTTAACACTGACCTTGATGACATGCCGTTTCTCTGTGAATGTAAGGGGTCCAGTGGTCTGGTTTTCTGTTACATTCAGAGGGAAGAGAACATGAAATGTGTAGTTATTCAATAACAATCAGCTGTACATTAAAATCACACCTCACCGGCATCAACAGTGGGGTGCAGCGAGAGAAGGAATCAGCAGCCTGTTTAAATGTCTCTGTGTATAAAAAGACAAAATGGGGTCCTAGCATCATGATGTCAGATGCAGCATGCTTAAAAATACCCGGATGCCAAATACATCCGGCTGGGATTTTAAGTGTGGAAGTCACCATGCTATTTGGGAGATTCTGACCCACAATCGAGTGCGCACCGCGGTTTGGATGCGTGTGCTGATGTAGCTGCCTGTGGTGAGTCGAATATTTTAGTGACACCTCTGTGTGTGAATCAGCTGGGAAGGAAACAAAAACCTGTGGATATACCAGCCTCTCTCACTCTCTGCCTGGCGCCGTCAAACTGTCTGCGGTCTTGGATCACATCTGCTGTGAGGTCCGTGAAGATTGCTGATGCGCTGTCCCTCGTAGTTTAATGGGCTCTTGTTGCAGGCTATTTGCATTATCTTTTCCTTCACGGATAATGCAAATAGCCTGTTGTTGTGTGGCGGACCAATTCCGTGAGCCCGGTCCTCTTTGATACCTTGGGGAAAGTTGTCATCTCCCAAAAGTTTAGGTAGCAAGTCCGACACAAACGCCGTAGCCGAGCCCTTCTCAATCTTCTCGGGCAGACCCACAATTGTTATGTTTTGTCTTTGTGACTTCCTTTAGAGGTCACACACTTTGGCTTTCAAGAGTATGTTCTGTTTAGCCAGCTCTGTGCATTTTCTTTCCAGCTTGGCGAGGCGTGTCTCGTGCTCGACTTGAGTCTCCTCTAAGTTGGTAATGCGGGAAGAGTTTGCGGCCAGGTGAGTTTTCACCTCAGTGCGGGACAACTCTATGTTGTCATGCGTTGATAGTTTTCCATTCGTCCAATGGCCTGTATGATAGCAGACGGAGAGTCTTCCTCCATCAGTGTTGCCGAGAGGTCTTCACTGGCGCTAGCCGAGCCTGGTGAGTTGCTAGATAGCTTGTTCGAAAAAAAGTCTCCTTCAGTCCCCGAAAGTTTGCCCAGCGTCTTTGGGTTATTATTCTTGGTCCTGCCCATCCTTAAGAGCTTTATGCCTTATTTGCCACCGTTGTATGGCTTAAAAATTTGGAAAGGCACTTCTTATTTTTACGTAACTAACTAACTGCCAGATTTATCATCAAAACGTCTAAACGTTTTTTTTATGTAATCGCAGATTACATATAGCCTACAAAAGAATATCAAAAGAATGAACAGTAATAATACAAATACAAGTTTATTAAATTAAAAAAAAAATATTTATATATATATATATATATATACACACACACACACACACACACCTCCGGAAAAATTTTAGAGACCAGTGTGGATTTTTCTTAAATCTTCATCTATACACAGCTTATGTTACGCTTCACAATGGGAAGCAGATTAAAAATATACATACATTTGAAAGGCCAATTACAATACAGTGATAAAACATAGCAGCCCCAAGAACAAATTAGGCAAAAGCCTGCACAAATAAATAAGTTTTTAGTTGACGTTTGAATGCGTCAACAGACTCTATTGAACGCAGAGAGATGGGAAGATCGTTCCAGAGCTTGGGAGCAACAGCCTGGAAGGATCGGTCACCTCTGGTCCGCAAACGAGTACGTGGCACCATTAGCAGTTTCTGCTCCACAGACCTCAGAGCCCGAGCAGGGGTGTAAGGCTGAATCAGATCACTGATATAGGATGGAGCCTGATCATGCAAAGCTCTAAAAGTTAGAACCAGAATTTTAAAGTTGGTCCTAAAGGACACTGGCAGCCAATGCAGAGCTTTTAGAATAGGGGATATGTGGGTCCTCCTATTAGAGCAGGTCAGAATTCTCGCTGCAGACCTTGTTTATATACAGTATCTCACAAAAGTGAGTACACCCCTCACATTTCTTCAAATATTTCATTATATCTTTCCATGGGACAACACTGAATAAATTACACTTTGATACAAATTCAAAATAGTCAGTGTACAGCTTGTATAACAGTGTAAATTTACTGTCCCCTCAAAATAACTTGACACACAGCCATTAATGTTTAAACTGCTGGCAACAATAGTGAGTACACCCCCAAGTGAAAATGTCCAAATTGGGCCAAAAATGTCAATATTTTGTGTTGCCACCATTATTTTCCAGCACTGCCTTAACCCTCTTGGACATGGAGTTCACCAGAGCTTCACAGGTTGCCACTGGAATCCTCTTAGACCCATTCATGACAGCATCACAGAGCTGGTGGATATTAGAGACCTTGGACTCCTCCACCTTCCATTTGAGGATGCCCAACAGATGCTCAATAGGGTTCAGGTCTGGAGACATATTTGGCCAGCCCATAAACTTTACCCTCAGCTTCTTTAGCAAGGCAGTGGTCGTCCTGGAGGTGTGTTTGGGGTCGTTATCATGTTGCAATACTGCCCTGCAGCCCAGTTTACGAAGGTTGAGTGCACGTGCTCAGCGTCATATCCAGAGGTTGGCTTTGGAAAATTGACGTATGAGTGCTGCCAGCATTGCTTAAGGGCTTAAAGGGGTGGGGGGTCAGCCTGTCAGTGCTCAGACCATACGCCACACACTACATCATACTGGTCTGCATAGCTGTTGTCCCAGAAGGAAGCCTATTCTAAAGATGATGCACAAGAAACCCCACAAAAAGTGTGCTGAAGACAAGCAGACTACGGACATGGATGACTGTAACCATGTCCTGTGGTCTGATGAGACCAAGATAAACTTATTTGGTTCAGATGGTGTTAAGTGTATGGGGCGGCAACCAGATGAGGAGTACAAACAAAAGTGTGTCTTGCCTATAGTCAAGCATGGTGGTTGGAGTGTCATGGTCTGGGGCTAAATGAGTGCTGCCAGCACTGGGGACCTATAGTTCATTGAATAATAACATGTACAGTGACATACTGAAGCAGAGCATGATCCCCTCTTTTCGGGAACTGGGCCGCAAGGCAGTACTGCAACATGATAACGACCCCAAACACACCTCCAAGACGACCACTGCCCTATTGAGCATCTTTGGGGCTTCTTAAAACAGGAGATGGAGGAGCGCAAGGTCTCCAATATCCAACAGCTCCGTGATGTCGTCATGAATGACTGGAAGAGGATTCCAGTGGCAACCTGTGAAGCTCTAGTGATCTCCATGCCCAAGAGGGTTAAGGCAGTGCTGGAAAATAACGGTGGCAACACAAAATATTGACACGTTGGGTGCAATTCGGTCATTTTCGCTTAGGGGTGTACTCACTTTTGTTGCCAGCACTTTAGACATTAATGGCTGTGTGTCGAGTTATTTTGAGGGTACAGTACATTTACACTGTTATATAACTGACTACTTTACATTGTATCAAAGTGTCATTTCTTCAGTGTTGTCCCATGGAAAGATATAATGAAATATTTGAAGAAATGTGAGGGGTGTACTCACTTTTGTGAGATACTGTAAAAGCATGCATTTTTTGATTTAGACAAAAAGTAATTAGACATAAATAATCACTAACCTCGGTTTTTCAGCGTTTTACTCAACTTTATCCTCACTCTTTACCTGACATAATTAACATAACAACACAACATTACAACACGTAAAACCTTTCAAAAATGAACTTTTTAGAAGTGAGTCACCCTCGATTTGTCCATTGTTGCATGCGAGGCAGGTAGTTATGGAGTGATCTTTGCTGATTCACTTCATTGCGTTTTGTTGAACTTGGTTCAAAATGAGCTCACAAGCCTCTGAGGTAAAGCCTGCTGCCTACTGATCATGCTGCCTGTCTCAGATAAAAGGTGCGAACACACTAGGCACTTTACACGCGTAAGATTTACGTGCGTAACGCAGCTAAAATGTTGCTTGATCATTTTGTGTCAAAAATGGTTATACGCACGTAACGTGCCTAGTCTCCCTCCCGATATTGAATTTCCCTAATCAACCATGGCTGCGATCAGACCCGACCCGACACAACAGCGTGCATGTCCGCACAAAAACAACAACAACACGGCCAACAACTGTGCCAAAAGACAAACTGAACAGCACAAATAGCCTAGCATTAAAACAGCATTGCATATTCACGGCAGCTACATAACAAACACAGTTACAGCAGCATCGGTGCACGGCGGCACAACATTACCCTACCTGGCTGTGACAAGGGACCATGACGGGACCGTGGCTGGCGTAGATCAACACCGGTGCTTCGAGTACTTGTCGTGAAAGTCCCGCGGACATAGTCATCATGTTTGGGTTCATAATATAAGGCGCTAGCCGCCCGCACACAACAAGTTAACTAATGCTATACAGCGCTAACTTGTTTTATCGGCTAAAGCACAGCTACACATATTCACTGAATTAACCAGGAAGTCCATTCTCCTGGTTTACTTTCCCCACGTCTTCTAACCCCGAGCGGCTTCATACAGCACCGGCCGCCCGCAATACATTTTCCTCCTCGGTGTCTCTCATCAGCCTCTGTGTACACTGTTCTCCCACCGTGCCAATGTATGTGACGTCGGGTCAAGCCCAACGCTGATTGGCCAACGCGGATAATCGTCACGTGTAGGAGCGTAAAAAGTTAAATTTTTTGAACTCCTCGCGTAGCTGCGTAGGTGCGTATATACGCAGCTCATACGCAGCTAACGCGGCTAAAATGTTGCTTTAGCGCGAGTTGCGCACCTACGCGCCATGTACGCGCGTAAACCAATGGTTCCCTATGGAAAAACGGCCGATTTTATACGCGTCTGTACGCGTGTAAAGTGCCTAGTGTGTTCGCACCTTAAGATTTGAAATGGTGCAGAGTCTGCGAGAAATGATCTGTTTATGTGTTTTGTTTTCTAAACCATTGCTTTACCCCACACATCAAAGGCACAGGTGTTGGGTCTGTCTGTGTGTGTCTGTCTGTGTTTTTTTTGGGGGGGAGTGCTCATGTGTGTGTGTGTGTGTGGGTGTGTGAATGCGCTCTTGGGTGTGGGCTCATGTACAGGTATGTGCATGTGTGTGTGCTGGTGAAGTGTGTGTGTGTGTGTGTGTGTGGATACCGTTAGAAGAAGGGGGGGCGGGTATTTCATCTGTTAGGAGCAGTATAGTGTGACATTTTGCACCATTGTGTGCTGCGGGGTCATTTTGACCCCAGAGGACAACAGGTGTTATTAAATTAAATAAAAAACACATAATTTGATCAAAACACTTCAAATTTATATGAATCATCAAAAGCATAGTATTGAACAACCCCTATAATTTTCAGACCATTTGGTAAATGAAAAACATATTTTCACACAAAAAGAATTGTCTTGTGGGGTCAAATTGACCCCAGTACAATAAAATGACAAAAAAAATATTGGAATTTGGTAGAAATGTTGTAAGCAGTTTATATTATAAAATGAAAATGTTGATCCTACTCAAACATATCCCTATAAATAGTAAAATGAGAGACACTGATTATTTGGAGGGGTCTCTTAATTTTTTCCGGAGCTGTATACAGTCCCCTCCATAAGTATCGGAACAGTGAGGCCAATTCCTTCATTTTTGCTGTAGACTGTAAACATTTGGGTTTGACACCAAAAGATGAATATGAGACAATAGATCAACATTTCAGCTTTCATTTCCAGGTATTCACATCTGGATCTGATACACAACTGAGAAGATAGCATTTTTAGAAAAGGAACACCACATTTTTAGGCAAGCAAAAGTATTGGAACAGATAGACTTTAAATAAATTAAAGTGAATAAACCGTAATATTTTGTCGCAAATACTTTGCTTGCAATAACTGCATCAAGCCTCTGACCCATTGACGTCACACAATGTTTGCATTCTTCTTTTGTGATGCTTTTCCAGGCTTTCACCGCAGCCTCATTCAGTTGCGTTTTGGGGGGTTACTCCCTTCGGTCTCCTCTTTAGCAGGTAAAATGCATGCTCTATAGGGTTTAAGTCTGGAGATTGACTTGGCCAGTCTAATGGCGCTTTTCCACCGCACATGTAGCTCGACTCGACTCAACTCGACTCGACTCAACTTGGTTTGGTAGCAGCACGGGTCGTTTTCCACCGCAAATAGTACCTGCTGAACGTGGGCGGGGTCGTCGTAAGGGGCTGAAAGCCTACTCCGGAGCAAAGTAGCAAAGCAGAAATTACGAGCAGTTGTTGCACTATTAACTGAACCAACCGCCAAAAACACGGATGAAAAATGTTTAAGAAATACCCCCCTTGTATCTGTTTGCTAAAAGAAGTAGAAGAATATTGCTACGGGCCATTAAAAGGGATGGTTGTTGTCCCGATGTGTGACTCTGCCACACAGTCAGCTGTAGGGATGCGTCACGTACATCCCTATATGCACGTAAACATGGGCATGATAAAGTTGACTGTTTAGTGCTTGTTTCAGGATACGTGTTTTCAAATGCAAGCCGTGTCTCAGCCTGAATATTTTATTGAGGTAATCAGTTCAGTCCGAGGCTTGTAATGTAATCGCTCGCTATCATGTCTGTCCCAGCTGGCTACTATTTAGCCTAGCTGCTAGCTGCCCTACATGTCTCCTCTCGTATGTAAGTAACTTCCCCAACAACCACCACTGGGTGAGCTTAGCGAATATATGGAAAATAAATTCGGATCTGTGATGCAAATCAAATGAAAGAGAGCCAGAGAAGGCTGCACGCGGCGTAAATACACTCAAAAGTCCCGGAGAGTTGGGGAGAATAAACAACAGAATGAAGCCGGTAGTCTCTGGCCACTGATTGGCCAGACAATAGTCTCTGGCCAATCAGTGGCCGGCCGTCTGCCGACGTCACCTTTTAGCATCGGCTCAGCTCGCTTGGACCCTAGAGCGAGGCGATACCAAAAAAGCAGCCGCTACGTGGTACCAGGTACCATGAAATTGCAGTGGAAAAGCCAAAAATGCGAGTCGAGTCGAGTCGAGCTGATACCATGCGGTGGAAAAGCGCCATAAAACCTTCCATTTCTTGCCCCTGATGAACTCCTTTGTTGTTTTTGCAGTTTTTTTGGATCATTATCTTGCTGCATGATGGAGCATCTTCCAATCAGTTTGGTTGCATCTTTCTTTAAATTGGCAGACCGAATGTTTCTGTAGACTTCTAAGTTCATTTTGCTGTTGCCATCATGTGTTACTGTGTTGTTGTCAAGATGAACCTTTACCAAAGTGATGGAAAGGCTAAAGTTTGGAGAAATAAAGGATCTACTCATGATCCCAAACATACAGGCTCATCTGTGAAACACGGTGGAGGCAATGTCATGGCTTGGGCTTGCATGGCTTCTTCTGGGACGGGCTCATTATTCTTCATTGATGATGTAACACATGATGGCAACAGCAAAATTAACTCAGAAACATTTTGTCTGACAATTTAAGGAAAAATGCAACCAAACTGATTGGAAGATCCTCCATCATGCAGCAAGATATTGACCCAAAACACAAGAAAGGAGTTAATCAGGGGCAAGAAGTGGAAGGTTTTAGACTGGTTAAGTCAATCTCCAGACTTAAACGCTATAGAGCAAGCATTTTATCTGCTAAAGAGGAGACTTAAGAGAGTAACCCCCTAACACAAACAGCAACTGAATGAGGCTGCGGTGAAAGCCTGGAAAAGCATCACAAAAGAAGAATGCAAAATTTTGGTGATGTCAATGGGTCACAGGCTTGATGCGGTTATTGCAAGCAAAGGATTTGCGACAAAATATTACGTTGTATTCACTTTAATTTATTTAAAGTCTATCTGTTCCAATACTTCTGCTCGCCTACAAATGTGGTGTTCCTTTACAAATAATGATATCTTCTCAGTTGTGTATCGGATCCAGATGTGAATACCTGGAAATGAAAGCTGAAATATTGAGCTATTGTCTCATTCATCTTTTGGTGTCAAACCCAAATGTTTCCAGTCTACAGCAAAAATAAAGGAATTGGCCTCACTGTTCCGATACTTATGGAGGGGACTGTATATATACAGTTGTAGTGAATATGTACATGGGTTCATTCATTCATTAAGACTTTGGACTCTAAAGTGAATTACTTGGTTTCTGACTACAGCAAAATGTTGGTGTCAAAACCCCCAACATTCCTCTGCTGGAGCCAAGGCTTTTATCTGTGTTTTCACACCTATCAGTTCCTCTGTCCTAGCCAGCCCAAGCCAGGATGTCCCCCCTGTCTCTTCTGCCATTGGTCAAGAAGTCTTATGCTGTATGATAACAGCTAGTGAGCTAGTGCAGCTCAGTCTCTTTGTCTCTGCATCTCCGAACGGAGTGGTGCAGCCCGTCTTCTTCAGGCACCATCCAAGGTGCTCGGTGCTCTCTCCTGCCTTGCTAACCACCCAGACCCGGGGTTAGCTCAACCTTCTGGACCCAGACAAGCTCTGGTCTCCCTGATCCAGGCTCTACAGCATGGCCTGTCCAAACAGCCGTGAAGCCCCTCTCAACCAAAGAGGAACAAGGTTCCACCCTGTTGCTCCAAGCAACAGGGAACGAACCAAGCGCCCACCAAGCGTGTGAATCGAAGGCGCTACCATTTGCGGCGCGGCCAACATATGCGGCGAATGCAGAAGATGAACATTTTTATCTTTTTGGCGTTGACGCGCCGCGATAGCCAATCAGCGTTGAGATTGCCCGGTGGTCTGCAGGATGAGGTGGGCGTGTGGAGTGAGTAGGGATGGGAATCGAGAACCGGTTCTTGTTCAGACCCGGTTCCGAGTCAACCAATTCCTTGGAATCGTTAACATGCCTGCTTAACGATGCCGCTTATCGGTTCCGCTCGTAGCAAATGCGTCATGACTTCAGACACGTGCTGCTTTGTTTTGGTTCAGAACGCAGCAAACATGACGTCGAGGCAGAAGCACTCTAAAGTGTGGTTGTATTACACATGAAAAGGCAACAATACGGTAGGGCTGCTCGATTATGGCAAAAATGATAATCACGATTATTTTGATTGATATTGTAATCACGGTTATTAAAGACGATTATTCATTGTAGGGATGCACCAAAATTAAAATTCAGCCAATTCTTTCAACATTACATAAGCAAAACTCCCAATTGTGCTCCTCAAACATAGCCTACAACTAAAAAGCCACACAAAATAAATAATCAGTAAAACCTTCAAATCTAAGAGTAAAATTAATATTTTACTAGGGATGTGATTGAGAACCATTCATTGATTTGTACTTCGACTTATAAGAGGAGGTAGGCTATGAATCTACAAAAAGATCGACTTATTGCCTTCTTTTTTTTGCAGTGCACGTTGAGATGCTGTAAAAAAAAACTACACCACAGCTGACACCGTAATGTTCAGACTTCAGAATTTGCATCAGAGCGCTGATCATAAAAATGAGACGCTTTATTTAAACGAAGTCCATGCTTAGGTGCTGGTTGTAACTTTTCGTCTGTAGACTGAAACCAACTGAGGGGGTGTGTCTCACTGTATATTTGCTCTTGTCGCGCAGATAGTTTGCCGATATGGCACAATATATTCAGGCTCGAGAAATGCAATCAGAAAGCGGAAGCCTTTCCCCTCAACAATGTTAACGTGCAGGAATCCCCGACTATCATTTTACCCGTAAAGCCATAGAGCTTTTCTGCGCGGCAGCTCACACCGGCAAGTTCTCACAGTGAATGACACTGTTACCCACCGCCATCACAGTGTCTCACTCACACCATGTTTCACCGAGTGAAACGCTGCTTCAATCGCGCAAGGCTTTTGTGTTTCGGTGTAACATCCTGGACGAGCGTTTTAACTTTATGCTGAATAAACAATTGCACTGGAATCGCTGAAAGCGACAGTGTTCGGGCGGGGCGGAGCGCAGGTGGAGACAGAAGGGTGCGCTGCATTTACTACACATGACCCGGCGTGCCGCACAATAACCGTTTTATTACGATTATTTTGTTTTCATGACCGAGGGAAGCCAAAATTGTAACCGAAATCGAAATTCAATTAATCGCCCACCCCTACAATACGGTAAAGTTTCCATTTCATCAAATGACTCGTGCACAAGCAAGCGCGCAGACTACGATCCTGACGGTTGAACGTTTAAACGTCGCTGCCTTAAGGCCGTTTCAGACGGTAGGCGACATTCCGCTTGCGTTGTCGCCTGGCACCGCGGCTTCACTTTGTGCTCCCCGTGTGAAGTGACGGGCGGAGGAGCGCGATTGTGATTTTTCAACCGCCGCGACAAAAAGATAAACAGTTCTCAACTTTTCCAACGGCTCCTACGAGCGCGCGCAAGCGTTCGACGAGCACGAAAGCGACAGTTCCACGGGAGTGCGCCCGCTTGTCGTGCCGCCTGACAGAACGCCGCGCCTTCCCTCTGCCCGCTCGCCTCTCCATTGACAATGCATTGCCAGGGGCGACAAACGCGTTCCGTCTGAAACGCCCTTTACTCGGCACCAGAATTGCCCATCACTTGGATTTGAACATACAATGTAGGCTATATGAATTAATGTGTGTGTAAGCCTAGGTGTGGGCAAGTGAAAGAGGGAGATACATAAAAAGGCGAGAGCAGCATACAAACAGGAAAAAAGGATTTCTTATTCGCTTCCAAAGGCCCGCTGTTTACTCTTGTTCATCAGCTGTTAAATGCTGCCTTGAAGCACGGCAGTGGGGACGAACGCAAAACAACACACAGCGGGACTCGGCGGTCCGGTGGTAAGGAAACTTTAACAAGACACTTTATAAAGACAGTAAGACACACTTAAAATAACGCTCTCTGCCCGATACAAAAAGCTCTGCCTTGGATTACTTGAGCGATCGATGTGTATAAAACCATCCGCTACGTGTCTGATGCAGGGACATTATATATATTTATTAGCCTAATAAACAGCGCGGTGAACATAACAGCGTACATTGTAAAGCTGAGATGGAGCGGTGACTCCTTGTCGTTGGCGTGGTGAAGAATAAGCAAAGTGATACATTCTCTTAAAGCCTTTATGGCGTATTTATTCTCTTCTTGAATAGCCTACATGACTGTCTACTGTGCAGTCGTGACAGTTTGACCTGAGGCGTTAACATAGTGACATCATCACGTTGGCCTTTCAGAGTAAGGGCGCAATCATATAATAACACTTAACATACATTAAAGATCTCGTATCCTTCCTGAGAGGGCAAACATGATAATTGTTCTGCATAAAAAGAGTTGGTATTATCTTTTCAAAAGACTTATTTGTATTTTTTCTGTCAGTTGAATCTTGTTTCAAGTGCCAATGAGCACTGTTAATATTCCAAAAGGCACAAGCTCTTCCTTGACTGTTTTAAGTATGTGTTTTTAGTTTGTAGGGCACATAAGGGCATTTGGGCTTAAAAACCAAAAAAAAAAAATTGTCTGGACCAATTAATGTGAAAATTGACAATTTCCTAATCCTAAAGTAGCTTGATAATCTTTCAATGCATACACTAGACACTTCTGATCAGATATTAAAGAGAGTTAATACAAACAAACTAATTTGTACATATTCTCTCACCCAATGAGAATCGATAAGAGAATCGATAAGGAATCGGATCGATAAGCAGAATCGGAACCGGAATCGGAATCACTAAATTCTTATCAAATCCCATCCCTAGGAGTGAGAACATTGGGCTTCAAATACATTCTGCAATGTGTATTTTGCATCTGTTTAGCTGTTGGTTGTACTTTAGCCAAGGTAGCGCCGGTTAGCATAGTGAAACTCACCCAGCTGTGTGCTGTTCCGGAGGATAATATGAACCCAAACTTGACGGCAGTGTCCGTGTGGAATTCCAATATAGTACAGCGAAGCACCGGTGTTGTCCTCCACCAGACCCGGCACACTTTCACTTTCAGGTAGGCTGATATCTGCCTTTATTTTTGCCGCTGAGCACACACTGCTGGTGTTAATGTGTTTAGTATGTTACTGAATTGCTGTTAATGTGTGTGTATTTGCGATCGGGGTGCGTCTTCATGCTGTTTTAATGTTATTTGTGACATGACTGCCGCTGGTTACACAGTGTAGGCCTACCTACATCTGTATTTTTTGGCACAGCTGGACCATGTTATTGTTGTTGTTGCACCGTAAGTGTGACAGGTCTGATCTCGGCGTCGGCGTCAGGAATATATGGCCCAATATGATCAAGCGGCGAGCCTCTTGCGTTCACGCAGTTAACCCAGGGCTCCAGACTAACCTATTTTACTAGGAGCACTGGCGCCCCTAACTCAGAATTTTTAGGGGCGCAAGCAGAAAATTTAGGAGCAAACATTAAATAGACCTGCAACGCATCTATTAAAATGTTTCCCAATTTTAACTATATTAGGCCTATTGATATTGTATTGCCAGCATGTTTTGGACCACACTGACAACAGATGATACTGTTCATTGTGTTTTCGATTTTGCATCACCATGTGAAATTCTTCAGACATTCCTTTAAGGAAAAGGATTTTTTTTTTGTGCCCATTTTCACCACAACCACCTCTACATCCAAGCCCTCTGATTTGTCCTACTCAATCTCTGCTGACTCCAGGAAAATAGCCTAGTTATTGGCCCAAAAGTAACTAGTAGGAGCTAGGTGACATTATCAACTAATTTGCATTATAGCCTATGCTATTCTGAAAGAGGCAAAATGAACAGAAAATGCTGACCAGGTAGTTTACAAATTAACTAGGCCTATTTACATATTTACAAACTCACTTTACACACTTTTTTTGTTGCCATATTACTACAAGGTTAGCTTTTTATAGATATGCAGTGGCCTATTGAATGTGGACATATCAAACAATTTTCGTGTTCACAAACGTCCCCTGACGCACGGTGCTGTCTGCTGGCTGCTGCAGGTGGCGGGGGGTTTCTATCAGACTGCCCGTGTGACTGAGTGCTGTCAGCGGTGAGGAGTAGACAGCTCCTTTGCTACTCTGCTCTTGAGCGCGCGGTTAAAAAATCAATTTAACAGCCTTATCGCTATGGCAGAAAGTCGGCAGGTATAGCGGAAAAAGTCACCAGTTGGCAACATGTTAAAGACGTGACGACAGCGGGACACTGAGATGAGAGTAGGTTACGTGATCTGCGCTGTTGATCGTTTAACTGATCACTCGCGGACTTCTCTCTCTCTCTCTCTCTCTCTCTCTCTCTCTCTCTCTCTCTCTCTCTCTCTCTCTCTCTCTCTCTATCTCTCTCTCTCTCAAAGTACTAATAATAATGATACAAATGTCGGCAAATTTTCCGTTCGCGCGCGTGCCCCTAGTTTTAAAAACTACTCGCACTGTCTCCAAAAATTGTCGCAAAATGCGAGCATTTGGTCGCAGTCTAGAGCCCTGAGTTAACCGCCGCCTTCGAAGAGGCGGCCGGTCAGCCGCGGCAGCCGCTTCGGTGAATATGGCCCAATATGACCAAGCGGCGAGCCACCTGCGTTCACGCGGCCAACCGCCGCAGGGGGCCAGTGCGGTGTGTTCCCAGCTTTACATGCATCCCATAATATTGGAGTGGACACTTGCACCATCTGTTCCAAGTATTCAGCATTATCCTTCTTAATTTGTTCCTTCATCTGATTCTATACAAAAGTATTTAGCCTCCATAAGGTGTCTCTCCGATATTGTTCAAGATTTAATTTGAAATAATTAGGGTTATCTGAAAGGTCCATGCTCCCCCCATCACAGCCAAATACCCTTTATAGATCTTTAGTAAAAGTAAGAAAATAATCAATCCTTGAATCAGACACCTGTTTTCACCAGAAAGATCTCTCATACTGCGCTCCATCCTTCAGCAGCAACCACATAGAAGTTTGCGGACAACACAACCGTGGTCGGTCTCATCTCCAACAGTTCCAGCATTGTGTGACCCCAGACCCACCATCTGGGACAAGGTACCGGAACCTCCGAGACAATTCTAGCAGAATGGCAAACAGCGTTATCCAATGCCCAGTCCAAGAAATATTAATTAACTACATCCATCCATCCATCTTCTACCGCTTCTCCCGTTAGGGGTCGCGGGGGGGCTGGAGCCAATCCCAGCTGCATTGGGCGAGGGCAGGGTACACCCTGGACAGTTCGCCAGTCCATCGCAGGGCCACATATAGGGACAGACAACCATTCACACTCACATTCACACCTATGGTCAATTTATAGAATCCAATCAACCTATCCCCATTGCATGTTTTTGGAGGTGGGAGGAAGCCGGAGTACCCGGAGAGAACCCACACGTACACGGGGAGAACATGCAAACTCCACACAGAAATGCCCCGGGCAACCCGGGATTTGAACCCAGAACCTTCTTGCTGTGAGGCGCCTGTGCTAACCACTGCACCACCGTGCCGCCCAATTAACTACATACTGTATATAAATAACAAATATTAGAACATGAACTTGTATGTCATGTTCAGTTCTTAGTTGTAGACACAGGAATAAAAAACCTGGATATCAGTTTGAACTGCTTTGCAGAGCTGATAAAATCCACCTAAACCCAAACCATCATCCTAAACACTGGTCTTCGTCAGGGCTGCGTGCTGAGTCCCTTCCTCTACTCACTCTTCATACATGACTGCAGTCCTGTGCATGGTTCAAACACCATTGTCAAGGTTGCAGACGACAACAGTGGTAGGGCTCATCAGCAACAATGACGTGGCGGCACACAGGGAAGAGGTCCAGCACCTGGCAGAGTGGTGCACTAACAACAATCACCTGGCACTCAAACACACAAGACCAAAGGGATTATTGTAGCCTGGTCCAACCAGACCATCGTACTTCATTTCATTTGTACAGAAGGTCTGGAAGTGCTGTAATTTGCAAACGTTCACTCACTTGGAGGCGGGTGTCTGTCGAAGTTTAAAACTATTGGATCTGCCCAGTGCCACTCTGGATTAGCCAACCAATCGCATCATGTTTGGTCGTCACGTGTGTCATGAGCCGGCTTTTGAGGTGCGTTCCAGTTGGACAGGGAACTTGTAGTCTATGAATCTACCGGTACCTGGCAACGGTAACTTGCTAGAGCCTAACGTTTAGTTATTTGGATGAGAAAGGTTGTAGGCGTCCATACTTACGCGAGCAGATGCACTGGAACACAGACAGGTCGGAACTCGGAACTACCAAGTCGGAAATCTCCTTCTTCCGAGTATAAAGGAACGCAGCATTCAACTGAAACTGGAGCGCGACTTCGACGTCATCGTTCTCAGCCACTCGCTCTGTTCGCTGATTGGACGACTGTAGATTCTCCGGCTAAAGCTGGGAAATGCACAGTACACCCAGACTGACATCTGAAGGGAAAATGAAATTTGTCCGGAAGTAGGCGGGCGGAGCCAGGCTAGGATTATTGTGGACTTCAGTAGGAACCAAAAAGACACACACCCCCTATCCATATTAATGGGTAGGAGGTAGAGCGTGTCACCAGCTTTAAGATCCTGGGAATTTAAATCTCTGAAGACCTCTCCTGGACCCCCAACATCACAACCCTTATCAAGAAGGCCAACAAATGCATGTTCTTCCTAAGATAAACTGGCTAAACTCCATCTATCCTCCAAAGTGCTGTTGCACTTTTAACGCTGTACCACTGGGAGTATCTTCACCATACCCACGGACCCCCCAACAAGGACCAGGGTCCCTCCCACAGTATCCCTAAATCCTGTGGGAAACACTGACTTCATTAATATGTTTTTACCATTAATTGTATCTATCTGGAAAAGTCAGTGTACCTGAGTGGATAGGTAGGACTGGGGGGGGGGCCCTTTAAGAGTCTGCACCCAGTGGCCCATCATCTCATAAACCGTCTACGAACCAACTGGATTCTACAATCTATTTTCTTTTTGCGGGCAGCATGAACAAGAAATATTTATAAAAAAAAAAATGTAAATGTAAAATAATAACTTTCGAACGGTAGTAAAGTCGGAGTTCCTTACTTTTTCCCCGTGGAGGCAAACAGCTGTTTTTCCGTTCCAAATCAGCTGTCCTCCGCACCATCGTAACCCGTACAGGAGCTTATCAATTCATCCAGGAACGTGCATCTTTTCGGCGATTTATAAATCCATACAAAGATCCAATATTGATAGTCTTTTGTGTCCATATTATATCCATTATTGACTGCCAATTCCCATGATGCAAGCAAGTCAATACTCGGATATTCGAATAATTCAGGCCAGCCCTAAGGCCTACCGATATTTTTTTTTAAAGAAATTTAAAAAAAGCGGGGGGCCCCACACTAGGTCTTGAAACGGCACCGAGATCGTTAAGGCCGCCACTGTCCCTACTGTAAGAGCCATTTTTGGGTATCTATATGTTGTCATGTCATGTGTTGTCCACCAGGTGTCACTGCCCTATTGCCTGGGGCAAAGGTATAAAAGGTGTATCACTTGATTGTTTGTTTGTTGTTTGACCCCGGAAGGGCATACGGTTTTTGACCGCTAAAAGCTCAATGGTTACATGTTGTTGTTATCACTGAGGAACTATACGAACGAATTCCGTATTTACATGTACAGTAGGCCTAATTGGTGTCATGGTGAGCAAATAAACAGGCTGCAAACCTTGTTTCATTCATTGCTTCACGCAGCGACATGGTACAAACATTGGGACATAATAACACAGCGCGTCAACCAGGTCACCCGGGAGTCAAACCTCACAAAGCATACTTACAGACTGGAAGTGGCTTCTATACCTACCATAAACATAATATATGAGAAGAGGAACCTACGACATGCAGGCAACATCATCAAGGACACCTCTCACTCAAACCATGGACTATTCATTCTCTCTCCGTTTGTAATTATGTTAATGTATTATTTTTTATTAGTTTGTAGTGTACATAACATTCACTGTGTGACATTGACCTGGGGTTGATTTCTCCTGCTCCTCTTCTTCTGATCCATCCATCAGCCCTTGTCTTTCAGAGGAGTCCACTGCTGCATAGCTGCTCTCCCTGCTGCTCCACTGAGGGAAAGCAGGTGGAACAACCAGTAGGAAGAAATAGCTGGTGCCAAACAATAAGAGCAAAGAACAATCATTTTATTGGTATTGTGAGTAAAAAAATAAATAAAGGTACGTGAATGGCACACATAAGGACTGAAATGGAACATGACTAATTCATTGCAGAATCCAAAATTGTAGTCATCTTGTGAAACAATAACAAGAGTTTATAAAGAGGAGCCCCCGTCTTCGGTCTTATACATATCGTGTTTTGTATAAACAGTATACACATGAAACGCAACGGACATTTAGGACAGAACATCTGAAATACACAATGGTAAAAAAGGGATATTTCTTTTTTATTATTCCACATTTACCTAATCAACATAGCAAACGGGACGACCAGCATGAGGAGCAGTGTGATCTGAGGCGACAGGCCGAGCTGGGTGAGGCCTGAGTAGAGGAAGGCTCCAGCAACACCAGCTCCACCAGTACCTGAGCCCCATCCTCCCAGGACAGACCTGAGAAAGTGGGACAACTAGTGGTTAAAATACAAAACCAACAATCTGACCTAGGCACATCAGAATGTTTTTTTTTCTAGATAATTCTTGGGAATTTTTCAGTTTATTAGATAGATTTGGAAAGACAGGGTTGAAATGGGGCAAAGAGGGGAATGACATGCTGACCCCGGGTCGGCTGCGAGGCCTGAGCCTCTAGGGGGACGCTCTAACCACTACACCACCACTGTCACATCTCATGATTATGTTAATGATGCACATGTTTTTTGACTTCATTAAAAAGTTGATAATTTTATTTCTGTGTGTGTGTGTGTGTGTGTGTGTGTGTGTGTGTGTGTGTGTGTGTGTGTGTGTGTGTGTGTGTGTGTGTGTGTGTGTGTGTGTGTGTGTGTGTGTATATATATATATATATATATATGTATATATATATATATTTATATATATATGTATGTATATATGTATATATATATATATATATATATATACATATAGCTTTGTAAGAGCCTGAAAATGTATCAACGACCCAAATTGTAATTAAAAAAAATTACTAACTGGTCCATAATGTAACAAAATGCTTAGCCCAATATCTTATAACTTTTTGCCCATAATGTAACAACATATTACCTTTTGGGTCAGTTACTACATTGTGCAACAAGAATTTTATTCTCTCCTAACAGGCTGCTCTTCATAGACTTCAGCTCTGCCTTTAACACGATCATACCAAACAGACTGGTCACCAAACTAATGGACTTGGGTCTTTCACAACCCATCTGTTATTGGATGAAAGACTGCCTGATGGAGCGCTCCCAGAGAGTTAGAGTAGGTTCCCATCTTTCCTCTGCACTTAGCATCAGCACCGGCTCTCCACAGGGCTGCGATGACACAACCGTGGTGGGGCTCATCTCAGGTGGGGATGAGACTGCATACAGGGAGGAGGTCCAAAGACTGTCCACATGGTGTTCGGAGAACCACCTCATCCTCAACACCTCAAAGACCAAAGAGCTGATCATTGACTATAGGAGGAATAAGCCGGACATTCAGCCCATCTACATGAACAGGGAGAGTGTGGAGAGAGTCTCGGACTTCAGGTTCAGACACGCTCATAACATCCTCAGAGACTCATCCCACTCAGGCCAGGACCTGTTTGAACTGTTGCCCTCTGGGAGGCGCTACAGGGCAATCAGAGCAAAAACAAACAGGCTAAAAAACAGTTTCTACCCCAGAACTGTTATTTCTCTAAATAATGCAGAACTATAAATCATTGCATTATCATACCAATCTGACCTTTAAAATTGTCTGACATTTTCATTTATTTATTTATATATATATATATATATATATATATATATATATATATATATATATATATATATATATATATATATATATATATATATATATATATATATATATATATATATATATATATATATATATATATATATATATATATATATATATATATATATATATATATATATATATATATATATATATATATATATATATATTTATATATATATATATATATATATATATATATATATATAATTTTTTTTTTGTTTTTGAATTCTTAAACATTCTATATATTTAAAAATCAAAATCTCATTTTGTTTGTTTAAAAATGTATTATTATTATTATTTATTTTAAAAAACACTTATTTTGAGAGCCTCTACCCCAATTTCGTTACACTTTGTGCAATGACAATAAAGAGATTCTGATTCTGATTGTCTCCTAATAATTGTGTTACATTATAGAGTTAGTCAATGATTTATGGATTAAAGGGCTATTTGCTTCAATGTAGAGTGTTGTATCAATAAAACCATTCCTTCAATAGTTTTAAAGGTGGAGTCAGCGATTCTGGAGAACGCTTGTTGTCAATGTCAAAACCAGTGAATATAATCAGTGAACGGGCTTGTAAACAAAGGGGGCCACTTTAGCTAGCAACATGCCCATTTACAGAGCCTAGACTGTGTATTAACATTGGATTCTTGACATTTGAGCTGAAATGGAACAAAGGTAAAGTCAAAGTCAAAATTATTTCTATAGCACATTTAAAAACAACATCAGTTGACAAAAGTGCTGTACATGATACAATACAAAATAACATAAGATACATGAAAAAAAAAGTTAGGAGTGTCAAAGTCTCAACTTGTGTTAACCCATTGATGACGGCTGCTGCGCGACGCCACATTGTATCTCCTGCCTGATGCTGCATTGTGCAGCATTGTTACTTTATCTAATTATCATGGTGTGCGCAGCATAGAATGCACCGTCATTGGTTCAAATACGCATGAGGTGGATTTTGTTGATTTTTTAAGACCACTTGACCACCCAAATGTTGTGTGGTTTGCCGAAAAAATAGATAAAATAAAAGTAAAAAAAAAAAAACGCCAGCTGTGTCCGCCATAGTGTGTGACGAGGACACAAATCTGTTTGGTGTGTGCCGTGAAATCGGTCGTCGTAGATGTCGTCGGGCTTCTTTTGAGACGATTGAACATGTTCAATCGGCAGAGATGGTATCCATTGAATATGTTCAATCGGCGGCGGGCAGTCTTTCAGTTGGAGCAATTTGATTGGTGGAGGGCTAGCGAATCAGTGAAGCCCGGAAGTGAGGCGGGTAGCACAAACAACTAGCCATTATTTTAATGTGTTTGTTTGTTTCGTTTAGCGAGTACTCACATGCATCAACCCTTGTTGACTGCTCGACACCATGCTCGACACTCTCTGCTAAAAATGGTGCTCTTTATGGTCCATAAATATAAATACGTATTTCTATCTATGTTTATGGTCTAGAGAGCTTTCCCATCATTTCCGGCTTCCGTATTTTTTTGGGCCGCAATACAGATTAGCGCCGCCTGCTATTATGGAGACATTAGGTCCCGCACAAGCGCAGAGCATACGGAAAGTTAGCAGTCAGCTCGGTGTGTTCTTGGCACTTTTTTTGGCCGCGACGGGAAGACTGGAGCTGCCTAAATTCGGCAGTCTCCATTTTCGGGTAGTCGGACCGGTGTGTCCTGGCCTTTAAAAGGTAAGACGTAAACTCACCAGAGGTTAAAGAAAAAGTTTTGATTAACAAAAAATGTCAGAGTTACATTAAAGCAATTTAAATAATGCTTTTTATTGATACTATGCTCTACATTGAAGCAATTAGCCCTTTAATCCATACATTATTGATTCACTCTATAATGTAATAAAATGATTACACTTTTAAGAGAAACATCTTTACTAGCTCCATAATGTAATAACTGACCCACAAAGTAAAACGTTATCTTTGTCTAGGTGGCAGGTCATCAAAGAAAAACACTTTGGAAATGGTTATAAGTAACTTCACAATTTGTTGTAAAACTTAAAAATACCTGTTTTCAGTTTTCAAATGTTCTTATAAAACAGCTTAAATTATATGTTATTGTGTAATGTCCTATTGATTGGGCCCTTTTCACAAGCAGACTGTCTTACACTTAGGTATAGTTATGGCTTCCTATCCCAATGAGGATTAGAGAGATCATTAGATTATGCAAGGTGAAAAAAAGGGAAAGATGGATGGAGTGTCTACCTGCTGAAGAAGACAGTGAGTGAGAGGAAGGAGAGTTCTCCCAGTCCAGCGCTGAAACTAGCAAAGATCACTCCTACAAACACAGAAATTACAGAAAATTAAATTGGAGACTTCATTTGTCTGACAAGGAAGCAGAACCACATTTAAAATAAACTCTAGACTTTCTTGAGTGTTTGAAACTGTAATTAATAAAGTAATAAAACAACTCAGAATAATATGTTTTAAAAGCATTAGCTCTTTCAGTAGATCTACAGATAAACTTTACCCCGCAACACCTACATTCACGCAGAATCAGTTGTTTCCCCTTGTTCACTTATTCATTCATTTGTGCCTGAATTGTCACAGTAACAGTTTACGGTATACCACATAAGTAAATTGAGAGTTTGGGCACTTGTCAATCATCATCATTTTCCATCATCACTAAAAAGTAAATGTTGTACACACTGAGTGAAGAGAGTGTGGGAGCAACAGGGTTGTGATAGGGTCCATAGCTTATGAGTGCCCCAGCCTACAGGGTTAACCTGACCTGATGTTAGGAGGTTGTCCTTTAGGCTTGGAATGTGTTGACAAAGAGAAATCAAACCTTGGTATCAATCTACACCATTTGATGTCTCATAAAATGCCAACAGTGTGTTTCACACATGCAGCCTTTTACAGTAATGTCCCAGCACTTTGCTAGTAAGGGGTCATGTGTGAACGCCCGAATCCATATCTGCTCTGGAAATTTCCCGGGTCAAGACCTAATATTGCCAGGAATGTGCTGGGAAGGCTATAGTAAAAAAGCAGGAACTTTGCTGGTAAGGGCACGTACTCACGTACTAATGTCCGTGTGACGAAAGCAGAGTCCATGAGCTATTAAATCCGCCACTTGTTTACAACAGTAGTATAGCCTTGAAAACTTGTCCATGAAAACCAACGTTGTTTGTTTATTAAGATCCATTCTTCAATAATGGCTAGAAATTGGACAAACGCTGAAGAGAGCTTCTATCTGTGTGCACAGAGGACCAGATTGACCATCATCTATGGTGTATTGAAATAAACTAGGAACTACGTGTGAAAGGGGCCTTAGATTCACTTCTCTCAAATTCCATTGATACAGACTTTAGAAAAGGGTTTATCAAACACAAGTCTACATAAATAAATTAACTCAAACTTAAAAATCAGTTAGCATGGTGGTAAATAGTATTAGCAGCAGGTCATCATGATAAAACTAAAATGGTATCATATTTCTGTGGAATATCTGCATCGAGATAAGGCGACAGGAAATGAAACCGATCCAAAGATTATAACTGTATCAAATCCATCATTAGAATTCATGACCACAGTCAGTTCCACCACCAATAAAGATAAAGGCTATGAATAAAATTTAGGTATATATTTTTTTAAGTGATAAAAAAAATTATTCTTTACCTAAAATGCTCATCCACACAGCTGAAGAGAAGGACACAAGGAGAAAACTTATCGCTGCCATGACAGCACAGAAGACCACTCGGAATCTAGAAAAACAGGGATTGGCTTCACAATGCAGTACAATACTCTTGTAGTGCAAAAAGCATTATGTTATTATGTGTACAATATTGATTTGGCTCCATGTCCAAATACTCCCAGACTGAAATTTACACAAGCCACATTAAGTGACAGTCTGTGTGCATTGTGCACACCAGGAGAAGGAAACATTGTTGCCGCTGAAAGACAGAAGAACTGTTGGGTTTGCATTAACTGAGGAATAGACTTCTGTTACTAATATTTGAATGTGGCTAATATCTGAACATTTGCAGATACAAAAATGTAGAACGTAACCACTACATTTAAAACATCTGGTGCCAAGATGTTTCTGAATAGCACTGAATGCTGGATATTTGTTGGACTGCTGGATATTTTTCACGTGTTTGTCTGTGTGGCTAGGTACATCAACACAAAAAGTGTGAACATTTTATTGTTGGCAGTGCATTGAAATCACCTGTTCCCATTTAGATAAGTGTATTTTGTAAAATAATAAGATATAAAAAGGTGCAGCTTAGAGAAAAACAGACATAAAGTGTTTCCTAATTTACCAAAAGCCTTGATTCTTTTCCATGAAAAGGTTGACAGGTGAACTATGGTCTTACCCATAAGGCAGTTTGTGGATGACAAAGGGAGCAGACAGCTTGATGAGGAGTGTTGGGAGGATGTCAGCTAACAGCACAGCCTGAAGAGAATAAGATTGGGAACATTTCCATTTCCTATTTTAAATCATGAACGTTTATATTTCATGACGTGCTGCTGTAAAGTAGGACAGTTCTGTTGAATATTTGTTATTGTTGCCTAAAGCAGTGGTCCCCAATGTGGGTGCTGTGGAAATATATGTTTCAATCCTTTATATTTGCAGATTTTATGTATTTATCTGTTACATTTTCACTTTGCTACTTAGCCTCATAAAGATTCTGCATCTCTGCTACTTTCACATCTCCAGGGACCTTAGATGGGCCAACAATACAGCCAGCCCCACCAACGCCTTGAGCCTCATACAAGTGTAAAGGCTACTGGCCTCAGCCTCCCAGTCCTGACATCTTTATACTGGTGTGGTGGAGAGCGGGGTCACTTCCTGAATTAGGGCTTGGTATGAGAACTGATGTGCTGCTGACAGGAAGTCACTGCAGAAGAGCTGCTCAGACAGTCTTTTCATTCTGTCACTGAGAGGCATTTAACACGGTAACGAAAACGGCACAAACACAAAGGTATTTTTATGTTTGCGGCCTATCATTTACATAATATACAACGAAACGCATCTCCAGCGTCACCATGTGAATAGCAATGCTGTTCCCTGTGATAACGATGACATCACAGCTCCACTCCACACATGCGTAGGTCTGTTACATTTGCTGTCAAAATAGACACACGCGAGTTGTAAATTGAGAAAACATGCACACGGTGTCTCCGCTTCACCATCACTTTGATCAGCAGAGAGTCTTGTGCAAGGCTCAAATATAACACTCTCCAAATCCGGGTAAATTTAGTCTAAGCAGGTAGTAAGTATTTGAGAACACCTGCCACTTTGGTTGGTAAAAGATGCGTGCTATGCCGGCTTTTCTAGCTAAATAAACTTGTGTCACCACCGGTAATGACCGGGACACGGCTTTCTACATTAAAAAACACTATGTAACTGTTAATACAAACAAAGCATTAAGGCTGCAGCTTCACATTAAAAGCATTTCACTGGACAAACGTGAGTTTAAGCTCAAACCAAAAGCTTATTATTATTATTATTATTATTATTATAATTTTGCGTGGCTTTTTTTAAAGAGTCAGACGCTAAATGAAGATTAAGGACATCTTAAGAAAGTCCATCCCATGTCATCAGTTTAGAAGCTGTGTAGGTGTAGGCGGATTCAGTAAACCTCCATTTACCGCAGTAGAGACAGGGTTGCAGTCATAGCTACTACTGTTGCTACTGTTCCCACCTTGGAATTCCAAGGCCAATGTGGCTGAAGCCTAGAAAAAAAGAAAAGGGTATAAGGGCAACAATTTAATTTATAGTTTTATATCCACACAGACTTCAGCACATCATGCCCCTACCAATAACCACACAAAATGCTTCATTAGAAATGTGCTTTCTTACAGATGCTGTGGCATTCTCTGACTCTTGTTTCTTGAGGATGTCGTGGGCGGCACTCAGCATTACCACATAAGCAAAGTTGTTGCACAGTCCAAGCAGCCTGGGGAGGCAGACAGAGGAGGGGGTTAATACAGGAGGTAGTTAATACACTCACATGCATCATTAATTGGCAACTGAGAAACTGGCTTAGAGGCTTCACTTGAGAGAAAACACCAAAATAACTGCAGATCTAAATCTAGCAGGCCAAACTTCTTAATGCATCTGTGTTTTGTGTTCTCTTTTTAATTCAAATGTTTTCAAACACTGTTTCTTGGTGTAACAAACCATGACACCCTGGTCAAAGACATTGTAAGAAAGCACACTATGCCACTTTCAAGTTTCTGTTCCTTCCATTGGTCTGACATAGAAGGCACACGTGTTTCCATTATAGTACATGGGGAAGCTATGGACTTAAGGTTTGGACTTAATTTAACAACGGAATATTTAAATTTTTTATCAAGTAGCCTACTGGCTTACTGCTATCATTTGCTCTTGTCACGTTACCTTACAGAACACGTTACGTTTAGTTTTGAAAATGGGTAGGATTAACTTTAACGGAAGTGCAAGTCAGTGGTTTTGAAAGCTATAGACTCTCAGCTAATGGAAAACACTGGACACTCACCAAAATCCAGCCCAGTTGCGCCATAGTGTGGAACGACCTACAAAAAGACAGAGAAACAAGATGGCCCGGTGCCTCTAACCGCTTCAATGTGTTTGTAAATGATCATTTATTAGTCAAGTCAAACGCACTACTGAAGGTTGACAGACCCACCATTAATTTCAGAGCGTTGGTCAGGATGGTCAGGATCTGCGTTGACGCTGTCTGTCTGCTCCATGTCAGAGGAATACTAGCAAAAAAGAAGAAGCGGGCTAACTCTCACTGCTGTTACACATAATACTAAGACATCGTAGACTGGAAGCTAAAGTAATAACCTACAACGATATTCCATGAGCGCAAACAGCAAACGCTTGCCAAGCAGTTGTTTATCATCTTTGCCTGTTTATTTGTAAACGTAGCGGCCGACGTCACATGAGGCGCGTTGTCTCACACAAATACATTCCTGCGGAAACAAAACCAACCCTTGATGTTCCCGTCAAGCTATAGGCCTTCTACGGTGCTATTCAGGATAAACTTTGGTTGCGTTCCGAACAAGCCCCAACCTCAGTGATTTTTACCAGCATCCAATAGAGCTGTTAAGCGGAAGTGCTTTACTTCCGGGATATGGGACCTCTCGGCTCGAAAAATTACTACTGTAGTCAATGGAAAGAAATGTATTATTTTCTGGTCCCAGTCATGAAATGCCTTCGATTACACATATGGTTTGTATGGATTTAGATGGTATTTTTTCGTGCAAAGAATGGAACAATTTAGCGAGTAGAAGCTGGATACGGTCAGGTTTTGTGCAGAGCGCTTTTGTGGACTACAGCTCTTCGCTGCTCTTGACACTTGTGATATACGTCACCACCACTCACACCCGCTTAGTTCAGAAACATGGCTGTGTCTTTAATGCACTTTACCGCCTTCTTTCAATGACAAGACAAAAGTCTTCAGCGTGGCGAAAACCACAACACAAGTGGACATGTGGAGAGTTTCAATTTCTCGAGTGGGGAGATTGTTGGCGTTGTCCACGCCAGCCATTAGCATTAGCACTGTCCGTCGAGAAGTGGAGGGAATGTGTTGAGGTGACGTCACAGAGGCGACAAAACTTGTAGTTGTTCTCGTAACATTTTTTCAAAAGCCGTTAGACGAATAATCATACAACATACCGTCAAACTCTTCACATTAAAAATGATCATTTAGACCCATACAAAACATATATGTAATCCAAGGCATTTAATGACTGGGACCAGAAAATAGTAGATTACTTTCCATAGACTCCCATTCATTTTTTTTCAGCCGAGAGGTCCCATGCCCCGTAATTCCGCCACTTCCGCTTAACAGCTCTATAAGGAAGTGACCACAACTGTAGTAACCCGGAAGTGCCACTGGGGGCTGTATGCAGAAGAGAGCCATCTCTCATTGACTCCAATGTTAAACATGCCGTTTTCACAGCATTATTAAACCTATTTCAGGCCTGGATTGAAAAACCATTCTAGTCTGTATGTTTAGTTCATATCTCCATGACAACTCTGGGGGGGGGTGAATTTCTTTCTAGCAGGCTAGTTTTTATTCTATTGGAGGTTAAAATATATGAATTTTAGGGGCGCGGCCTCTTGATTGACAGCTAGCCTCTGTCCCTCACTGCGTCTCTAAGGCTAGTTGTAAGGGTTAGCATGCTAACTCCGTCATCTTGAAGTCGACTGCAGACAGTGCGTTCATTCCTCCATTCGTGTGTGGAACCCTGCTGTGGAGATGTCGTCATGCTCCTCGGTACCCTGTACCAACCGATGGTCTAAGAACTGTGGTCGCCAGTTTTTTCGGTGAGTAACATTGTATTTACAATTATTTTTTTATGTTACACTATTTTAACATTGTAACTGTTACAATGTTAAAATAGAACGAATTAAAATGTGTTGGTTTCGCAAGTGTAACACTCACAGCGTGTTAAGCCGCGTGTCCACCTGCGTCAAGTTATCTGACGCGACGGCAAAGCCCATTCATTTCCTATGGAACTACGTCAGACGGCAGAAACGCCACCGCAAGGCATTATGGGGCACGTCGCGGCGAATGGTCGACAGCGGCGCGGCGAAAAAGTATTTCGCTGGATACTTTATGCAAATGAGAACGTCAAAAAGTGGGGCGGCAGCCAATGGAAACTCTGCGGCGAGAAATTGTTTATTGCCGTTGCTATGGTTTCATATCTAGAGATACATTTTCCCGCTGTCACCGCTGTCAAAAAAATGGAAGAAAAATTAATAGTTGCCGTGTCCAATTTTTCTGTCATTTTTGATTCGAGTCTGGATGTCTACAGGAATTCTCAATTCAAGAGTGATGCTTGGAGGGAGGTGGCAAGAATTGTTGGAAGAGATGGTAAGTGCGGATGAAATGTTTTAAGCATAAATGAATATGATGAGACAAGTTTTTAATGAGGACTCCAATGCAAATGTGCGTTCCCTTTGTCTTGTTCGTTTTACTACTTACCAATCTTTGCACAGAAAAAAGCAATCAACCAAACGTTTTAAGTAGGTTTTTAATAACATATCAATTGCATAATATGTCCAGATAATACATGTTCTTGCTGAATGATCAAAGGTTATGCAGCATAGTGATTTCAGTTTAGGATTTACAGTATAGCTACCACTGGTTGAACAGTATAGTGATGCATGATAAATAAATAATGTTCCCCAATATCATTTATTTCCTCCTATACAGGAAAATGTTTACAAAGCCTCTATAGGGTTATCAGTTACCTTCTTAAGCCTACACTATCACACTTGTGAATTAACCTAAATTTAATTTTACAATCATTATAGAGCAAACCTGCAAGGACAAATGGAAGTCCCTGCGGGACACTTTTGTGAAGGCGAGGAGGAGAGAGAAGGAGGAGAAGCGGAGTGGGGCAGGTGCAAGTAACCGCAGGCCATGGAAGTACATGGCAATCATGAGTTTCCTTGGCCCCATCGTTGATGCCCGGCTGGGCAGTAGCAACACGCCACGGCTTACCCCTACACCTGCACCACCTCCGCTTCTGGCTGCCAGACCTCCACCCGCACCTGCCACACCTCCACCACCACCTCCAGCTGCCATGCCACCACCTCCAGCTGCCATGTCACCACCTCCAGCTGCCATGTCACCACCTCCAGCTGCCATGTCACCACCTCCAGCTGCCATGTCACCACCTCCAGCTGCCATGTCACCACCTCCAGCTGCCACACCTCCACCTCCAGCACCTCCAACTCCACCTCCAGCTCCAACACCACCTGTGGAGGAAGCGGTGATGGAGGAGGAAACAGCAGCAACACCAGCACCAGCACCAGCAACACCACAGGCGCCTTTGCGCAAAAGGAAAAAAAAGGCGCTTTCCTTTTTTGAGAAGGAGTTGCTCGAAAGGCTGGATGCCTCAAACAGTGCCATTGCTGAGGTGTGTGACGAGCCCCCGGCACCTCAGCCCCACCTCAGTGTGAACAATGAGGACGAACTTTTTTTTTTGGGAATACTCCCTCAGTTTAGCCGCCTTCCAGCGTCGGCAAAGGCGGACGTAAAATTTAATATCCATCGCCTTATTTATGAGGCTGGCAAGAGGCAGGAGAGAGAGCCCGTTTAATTGTTTGTTGTGTTTAGTTGTTGCTTGTTCAGTGTTCTGTTTTGGATGTTTGGGTTGTGTTAACTGTTCAATAAATGTTTCTATTATTTAATATGTGTGTTTATAAATTGTCTTTGTCTAGTCCTTATCTTTTCAAACTATGATTACAGCTATCAGAAGAGAATAACTACATTTTACATTTACAGAGGGAAATATTAGGTGGTGACTGTTCAGTTGAGAAGAAAAATTGCATTTGGAGATCTGCGGCCTAAAATATAATGTAATGCCCTGTAATAGGAATGTGAAATATGCCAGTATTGGCTCACCTAATGTACATAGTGATTTTGGGTGTTGATCAAGTTTAAAATGAATAGGCTTACATGTTAAAGTTAATAACAAATGTCATTGACAAACAACATTAAGTTAAGTTTATCTTTATTGTCAATTGAAATTTGTCTTTTCGCATATCCCCTCTCAAGTTACTTGGGAGGGGGGGAGAGCGCAGGGTCAGCCGCAGTACAGCGCCCCTGATAATGATTAAAGATAGATATATGAGCACTGGGCCAAAATATAAGCTTTACCGTAAACAGGGTGTTTAACCACAGTGTTACCTTTTAAGCCTAACCTACACCACTATGTTGGTTTTGCTCAACACAAAATGTAGACCGTGGGAGTTGAAATGCTTGTGCAACTTTGGAAATTTGCTTTTAATGACATTGTGAGGTGGCTCTTAAAAGAGCCGTTTGTGGTTTTTAAAAAAACCTTTTTTTTGTGGTGGACGCCGATCATGGACGGACCTGCCAGGGGACTGCTCCTTCCTCAGAGAAATAGGAGGTAAACTGCTCCCGCTGTCTCAGGGCCTCCCGTGTGGCGTTGCGTGCTCCTAGTCGGAGGATGTCCCTCAGACCACCACCAGCACCAGCACCAGCAGCATCACCAGCAGAGGAGGTCCGCTGCCCTGGTTGCAGAAGTGTCCTCACACGCAGGTAGTTGTGCAGGATGCATGTCGCTCTGACACACAGCTCTGCAGTGTCAGGGCTAACGCACAGCACCCGCCGGTACATTCTCCACTGAGAAGCTAGTATGCCGAAGCTGTTCTCCACAACTAACCTGGCGCGGCTGAGGCGGTAGTTGAAAACTCGCCTTGGTCCAGGAGCATGCAGACCGGGGTAGGGGCGCATCAGGTCTCGGCGCAGGGGGAAAGCCTCATCACCCACGAACACAAAGGGCATCGGTCCTCTGTGCTCCGACCCCTGGATTATGGCATCTGCTGGGAGGTCCAGGGTCCCATCACGAAGGCGCTCCCCAAAGGCGGAGTTGTGAAGCGATCCTCCATCACTCGTCCTGCCGTACCCACCAACGTCAACGACCCTGAAAAGGTAGTCGGAGTCCACTACCGCCAACAACACTATAGAGAACGTCCCTTTATAGTTAAAAAACAACGAACCCGAGTTGCTGGGGGCCTGGATGACAACATGCTTCCCGTCAATAGACCGAAGACAGTGGGGGAAGTTCCACCGGGAACTGAAGCCTTCAGCAATGCCCTTCCACTCCTGCATATCTGGCATAGGCATGAACTCCTCCACCAGGACATCCCAAATTGCACCTGCCACCTCCTTCACTATTCTGGCTACAGTGCAGTGACCCACCCTGTAGCTGAAAGCTATGCTGCGAAACGAATCGCCTGTAGCAAGATACCTATGAAAAGAGAGAAAAAGTAGGACAAATTTTTTATTGATTAACAGAAGATTATGTCAATGGAAACGGCAGCAGCAGTGGCAGCATCAGCATCAGCACCAGCATCAGCACCAGCAACACCACAGGCGCCTTTGCGCAAAAGAAAAAAAAAAGGCGCAAAAGAAAAAAAAAAGGCGCTTTCACTTTTTGAAAAGGAAAAAGTAAAAAAGAGAAAAAAAAAGTAAGACAAACATATTGATTAACAGAAGATTATGTCAATGGAAACGGCAGCAGCAGTGGCAGCATCAGCATCAGCACCAGCATCAGCACCAGCAACACCACAGGCGCCTTTGCGCAAAAGAAAAAAAAGGCGCAAAAGAAAAAAAAAGGCGCTTTCCCTTTTTGAAAAGGAAAAAAGGGCATATTGATAGACCCTACTGGAAGTTCTATATCACTCTTTAGATAAAAATACATTACCGTACATTACATAGACCAATTAAGACAATTTAGAGTCACATAAGAGCCAAACTCAACATGGGTAAACAAATCGACGGCAACACATCTCAATGTGCAACATACCGAAGGCAAATGGCAAGGCGCTGGGCAGGAGAAATAGCCAGCCGGAAAACGGTGTCCTTCTTGGCGATCTGCGGCCCCACCTTCGACAAAAGCTCATCGAAGAGCTCCGTTGGCAGCCTGAAGTACTGCTGGAACCGGTCAGCATCAAGTCGCAGCTCCTGGACGAGACGGTGGTATTCGCCACTCTGCTGCCGGCGAGTCAAGATGGGATGAACCCAAAACTGCCGTCTGCCCCTCTTCCGCCGCAAATAAAGCATCGCTACGTTGACTACCCGATTTCGAGTCGCCAGGAGTTGCTGCAGTCTTCGCCGTCGGTCCATTGCAAAATGTATATCGTTGTTGTTCTTCTTCTTCTTACTTTGAAATGCCTGTATTTACCCTCCAAAACTACACAAAACTTCACAAAATATGTGGCAATCGTTTTCATTGGCTCAACGAAAGACATTGCTTCCGTATAATGTCCAGCCCACAAACCCCCGCCCCCAAGCGGCGAATACGTCACCGCGTCGCGTCAGAACAAAATATGACTTGACGCAGGTGGACACGCGCCTTTAGTTCTGTTATGCCAGCTAATTAAATCGCCGCACTTGTACCATAGTAGCCTGCTGTGTTCAATACGTGTTGAATATCGGTTTAAATCATATATCAAAAATCAGAAACGAAAGTGGGCTCCGCGTCTGCAGCCCGGTGTTTGGCTGGTCGGTCCAGTTAAACCTTTTATAAACTATATGGGTTAAAACTATGGCGTAAATACACTTTTGTGACAAAATATAGGCTATGCTCACAAGTTTGCGCTCATTAATATTTATACAGATGAAGGGGCTATGCGAATTCGTAAAAACTGCTCCGTTTCGCAGATAGGCCTAATACGATGGCCGTCATTGTAAAGATAAAACGAGACATATAGGCTAGGCTACTGTATTAAAGCAAAGAGTCAATTACAATAGTTTTTGGCTGTCAATAGTGATGCAGACTGTAAGGAACATCACATAAATATGGCACACCTCTACCACAATAGGCAGGTAGCCTATCTAAATTAAACAAATTCATTCGGTTTGCGATAGGTAAGAGACAGGAAGTCTACAAGGGTTGGCTGAAACCAATTTGGTTTACAATAAGTAACAGAGACAAAGTCTACAGGCTGGCTGAATGAAGCTGGCATAAAACAATAGATTGTGCAACCTGTATGAGAGGTGTGGAATAGGCATTCATTGGGAGAGTCGTGTGTGTGTTTGAGGGGATGGGGGGGGAGGGGTTGCAAGCAGGAAGACCATACTTCAGTAGGCTAGTGTCAAGCTGTGTTATCCTTGGATATTACGGCGGTTATCATCTATATATTTACATCTGCATTAACTCAAAAATAAATATACAGTTGTCCTCTCCTTTTATCTTCTGTCCTCACACAGAAATCAATCAATCCATCAGCGGTACAATATGGCTGAAAACTCAGTAGCATGACAGCCCAGCTTTACACTGTATATGTAATAATATAGGGCTAACGGTAATGATGATGCAATGTTTACAATTTAAATAAATGTTTTTCCATCAAAAGCCTTCCCCTAGGTGATCCTGTCGGCTGGACAAATGGGTGACCGACATGAAGAGACAGAACTTATATATATACTTATGTATAGCCTCAAAAATGCCAATAGCATCAGGTATCTTTTGCTTCAGCACTCAAATGCAATGCTTAAAAACTCTGGTAACCACTGATTACATGTGACCAAATCTGATTAACATATCTTATCAATTGCTTTTGTAATACATTTGTCAAATTTAAAAGAGACTGTATGGACAACCAATACAATGACAAATACCTAATTAGGGAACTCTGAAAATCTTACTTTTTTATGTCACCGTTAAACTGGAATCACTATGATGCTTGCCAATTATATCAAAGAAACATGAGAATCTTTCCTTTTTACTTGTCACTGGGTTTAATTCAATAAGCTGTAATCATAGATTTAAAATTGGTTAATTTTTAACTGCAATGGATGTATCACATATTTAATACGCTTTTAATATAAAAAAAATTAACTGCTTACTTTTAATATTAACAATTTAAAATAAAAAAGGGTGATGACGAGTTGATAGCTAGCATTACTTTTATCTGACTCTTTCTGTATTGTTTGACTCAGTGGTTGTCTCTTTGTCCTCTTCCAGGTTAACATGGAGGAATGAATGTGTGCCTCTGTTCTCCCTGATCTCCACGGTGAAAGAGCAACGGTGTGGCCCTTCGTCTGGCAGCAACTGAAGTCCACCGACATTCACACTAACCTCATCTTATCTGCTTGTGATAATTGTCATTGATTGTGATCTTTTGTGATACATCTTGTTCTGCACTGTCCATCCTGGGAGAAGTATTCCTGCTCTGTAGCTCTTCATCTTTCAACGTTTTCTTTGTGGGATTTTTTCCTATCTTAAGTAAAGTGTTTTACAACATTACATAGTCCTAATTATATAGAAACCATGATTGTATTAATTGATAACTTAATAGACCCAAATGTATTATGTTTAGATTATTTTAGTGTAATTTTTAATGAAAATATGCCAAAAATGTTTCATACTCCAGCTCTCCTATTAAAATTTTAATGCAAAACGTTTACTTGTAACAGAATATCTTTACAGTTTGGTATTTGTACTCTTAATATAATTTTTCTACTTTTACTCAAGTGATATTTCAATTGGTGACTGAAAGAGTCAATTCTCTGATATGATGATGATGATGATGATGATGATGATGATACTTTTAATGACCACACAGCCAGGCTAGTGGAATTTGTTTTCAGTACAGCTCCTTGGTACAGGTTCCAACTTTACATTGAACATTAGACATAGATACAGACAGGCACATTACATAAAACAAACGGGCCATGCTTAATCCTCAGCGTTCAGATTTTAGAATGTTACTTGCAGTGGGACTGAAACTGTTTTTGAACCGAGTTGTTTTGGAGGCAATTGTCCTGTAACACCTCACAGAAGGAGCTGGAAGGCATAGTGTGCAGGGTGAGTGGGATCAGAGATGATCTTGCGGGCTCTGTGTAGTGTCAGTTTGCGGGATAGTAATTCAAGGGATGGTAGGGGGGGGTGCCAATAATTTTGGATGCTCTGTTGATGCGCTGTAATTTCTTCCGGGAGAGTGAGTCAAGACTGGCAAATCAGACTGATGGATGAGGTGAGGATGCTTTCAACGATGGCAGAAGCAAAGCAGAAGATGGGACCTTACTCAGAACTTCTTGAGCAAGTCTTTGCTGGGATTTTTTGCTGTAGGCTATGTCAACAAATTTGGATTTTTCTGAGCAGTTTTCACAAGTCAGTTGAAATGAGTAGAACAGACAGGTAGGCCTACTTGTAGGCTACATAACCTTCAATATTTATTGCATCAACAGACAGCAAGAGGTTTATCCTGCACTTCAAGTAAGCCTAGCCTATTTTGTTCTCAACAAAAGTAGTAGAGGAAACTGCTGAATGTACCGTGCTGATCTGCTATCACTGGATTCACTTCAGGGGTGTCGGCAAAAACACCACTTAAGGCCAAAAACGTCAGACTATGAAGCATGAGACGATGAGAGGAGGAGTAAGGATTTATCCTATGTTTATTTCCTTCTTTAACATGCACAGCAGCATACAGATCCCAGGAAAATAACAGCAGCAATATTCGGCTCATGATGACACGCTAAACAGCTGTTGCAACCGGCGAATCGCGGCTGTTTAATAACGTGCATAAATTAGGCTATAATTTATAGAGATCGGGAAACTCCATGCACTTACTCAAAGGGCGATGCAAACAAACTCAGGGAGAGCACGTTTCAACCGTGGATTGATAGGTCGTTACTGCGGCAACGCACACGCACTCACACAACAGAGAGAGAAAGAAAAAGAAACTTCACTAAACATGCGCTCCGGCTGACTGACGTGACGGCGCTTACTGACAGTTATAATGTCATCCACACTGAATATAACACTTCTTAAAACAGTATAAGAAATAACAATCGCTTATCTTGTTGTTAACCCACCGGTCTCCTTACTAGCAGTTTGTGTAGTATGGAGCCAGGGGTGCTTTCGGATTACACAGTTTATTCAATCACTTCATTAACGCATTTAACATTCAGTAACGATAACGGCGTTGTAACGACGGAAAAAGTAATTAGTTAGATTACGCCGTTATTTTAAACGGCGTTATTCCCAACACTGGTTTCAGCTATGAGCTTTTTAATGCCCTCTCTCAGGTGCTCGGAGGTGATATTAAGAATATGTTCAGCTCTGTTGGGGTTGTTGGACCAAACTGTAGGCAGGGAATTACGTGACTGAGCTCGTCTACCGGTAGGCTAACTAGTAGAGCGAGTGCTGTTAGCTTAGCTCCTGGCTCGTGCTAATGTTGCTAACTCGGTGTACGTCACAGTACTTCGGCTAGATGGGCTATCTCCCTCCCCCCCGACGTCACTACATGCCCTTTTTTGGTACGAGGAAGTGAGGCGGAGTCAAACTTAGGCAAAATGGCGGCGCGCACACGCCAAGAGAGAAGGGATACTCCTCGGTGAACTGAGGTCGGCCATGCTGCTCTATCCATTTATTATACTATCTATGGTTCCGAATCGCATACTCTTTCTTTTTTCTATTCTACATACTACATCCGACGATAAAAATAATCTAGTTAGGATGCAGTAGGCATACTATTGGGACATACTTTTCTCTCTTATTTCATCATAACATTGCGCCTTGATCTTGCCCAGGCCCCCAGGATGCTGCCTTCTCCGAGCAGCCAGCATGGACTAGTGGCCAACCCATTGGTACTGCATGCTGTGAATGGGAGCTTATTTTCATGGTAGCCCTAAGGCAGATTTCCCCGTCCACACCAATACAAGCGGCGAACAAGATTGTGTCGCCGCAAAATTTTTCTGGATATCAATCATAGGCTCAAACTTATCTTAGACCATATACTATTAAAACTTAAGTTTTTTCATTTGAAAACGCCACATAAAGCGTTTTATTAGCCCAACGGCTTTTAACGGCTTTCAGTTTGTTTTCGAGGGAGGAGGAGGGAGCGGGAGGGACATGGTGCCAGGGCTTACATGAAAGCAATATGGCAGCTTCCTTGTTGCTTCTCTGCGCCTGAGCAGCTTTCATAGGAATGAATGGGCGCCATTTTTCAATACGGTGTCCATTTCTTTATATGTCCATGATCTTGCCTCTTGCTTTTATATCCGTCGCATCCCCGTTTGTTTTCATATGGAGGCTTCGTCGATGTTACGTCACTTCACGTGCGCACTGGATTGTGGGTCAGAATCGCCCAAATAGGATGCACTTTTCAACATAGACATTATGCTTTTCAACACCAGGGGCCTATCCGAAAAGTCTTTTTTGCATAGGAAATTTCCTTTCCTATCGAGATGAACCGGAAGTACTCGGCGGATAGGTGATCCGAATTCTCAAAATGCTTAGGAAAGGCATAGGAAAGGAGCCTCGATTCATCCTTTAACCCTCCTTTAGCATAGGTTACCCAGGACCAACCTATGCTAAAAGGAAAGGAGATAGTGGTATCCCATAATCCTTTTCGGCGGCAAGATTTAAAGCAACAGGCCACCGCCGGAGTTTACCGACTCTACACGAATACGAACAAGAGGTAAAACAGAAGAGAGAAGAGGAGAAGAGAGGAAGATTTAACTCGGCTAAAACAAAATACCCCCCCCCCCTCCCCATTAAGATAATAAAGAATTCATAAAAGACCAACATCATAATAGTTATTTTCGTAGCACATAATTTACACCATAAGAAAATAAAATACCAACTTCACATTTAAGGAAGTTACTGGGGGCAGTTTATTTCAACATCAACATAAGTGAAGCCTCTTTTTATTCCACATGTGAATTGGGATATATGGGAGTGATTCTCACTCTGTTGGTGACAACCTGATTAAAATCAATATGAAAAGAACGCTTGGATCAAACGAGCGCTTGTTGTAGTCAATTTTCGGAGAATAGTGTAGTCTCCAGTCTCACGCTAGTGACTCACGTCAGCAATACTCGCCGTCGCGCAATGACGTCGGTTAGGAAAAGTGGAGTCGAATTCATTTGAAACAGCGCTGTCCTTTCCTATGTTCGATAGGAAGCACTTTTCATCTCTCCTTAACCCCGATGACGTTTAGGGGTTAAGGTATAGGAAAGGAGGCTTATAGGTTAGGAGATTGGACTTTTCGGATAGGCCCTAAGACTGTGTCTTGATTCAGGGGTTGCACCCATGGTTGCACCCTACGTAGGCTGCATTTGAAGACCGATTGCGTCATAGCGGCGCGCAAAGGCTGTCCCGTTTGCAAGGCTCCTTACAAGGCTCCTCATATGCGGCCGAGAAATGCAGCCTTCGTTTCACGGTTTTGAAGGCTGCATCAGATGTATCCTTCGTGGCCCAACATATCCCAAGATTCATTGCGTTTTTTTTATCTTTTATCTTCCTTTCTTTTTTTCTTGTACTTTTTTTTCTTTTCGTATGGTAGGCAACTTCTTTTTCTTTTTTCCTCCATTGACAGGGCTGTCTCCGTTGGCAGCAATCAGGGTTGCTAGGCAGCACAGGAGCGGCGAGTCGTCACGCAAGGTAACGGCTTGTTACGTGAACCGGAAATGCTCGTAAACGGAGACCTGCGGAGACCGTCCCGTTTAACAAGGCTCGTTGGCCTTAAAACCGGCCTTAAAATCGGCCTTCATAGGCTATAGCCTTCATAGACCGCGAGACTGCGTCCTACGTAGGCTGCAACCCCTGAATCAAGACACAGCCTAAGGGTGTATTCACACATGCCGTGTTTAGTTCAGTTGAAACGAACTCAGATGCACTTCCGCCTTCGGTGCGCATCTTTCAGACAGGTGTGAATACAGCAATCGCACTCGGGGGCGGACCAAACAAACGCTCCGAGACCCAGCTGAAGAGGTAGTCTCGATGCGCTTCAAAACGCACTCTGCTGCAGTTCGTTTGTGGTGTGAATTTGGCCGGACTCGATCCGACCCAATTGCAGGAAGCACTGTGCCTTTTATTTTTAATAAATCGCTGTCAGCTTCACATTATAGGAAAGTGTTGTTGTCGCCATTGTTAGGAAGATTAGTTGTGGTTTGACCGGGAGCCCCGAGCGAATATATTACATTTGATAGACAGGACGCGTAAACATGCTGATGTGTTCAGCGACCAGATGAAGGAGAGGGGAGCGTCTCCCGCACAGTGACAACTGGTTCACGCTGCGCTTTGTATGAAGTGCGTGTTTTTATTTTGCATCCCATGTTACGGGACCGTCAATACTATCCCTGTGTCAGTTTGGAGCTTGCGCCGAACTCACAACCAGCTGACACACGGCTAAATCAGCTGTGTGTCAGCTTGAGCCTATTCCTCGCGAGCCGCGCGTCCAGCAGCAAAAATACAGTAAATATTATGTTTCACATCGTAGGCTACAAGCCACACATTGACACAGGCCTACATATTATAACCATATGAAACAACAATAATTTTATGTTTTTTTTAATTTTATTTATAGGCTAGATGTAGGCCTATTTATTTATTTATTTATTATTTTTAACCCCATATCGTATCAGTTATATATTTCGCAGTCTTTACTTAGTTTTTCCTGCTTGTCTGTCCAATGAATGAATGACCTCAGATCACGTGTGGTTTTACTTCTTAATGCTGGTTCACTTACAAAAGGGGCAATATGAAAGTGGACCACACCAAACGAAAAAAATCTAAACTCTATTTGGTCTGGACCAAAGCAAGTGAACAAGCGGACTTTCCCAGTGTGAATACACCCTAACAATCTTGGCCGCATGAAGTAGGACATCCGGGTACTTCTAACCATCCTAAATCTGGCCACAAGAATCGGGACATCCTAAATCTTTTTTCTACATACTATATAGTAGAAAGTATGCGATTCGGAACGCAACCATTATCTCGGAGCTTTGGCGTTATAATTATTGTGCAAATTGCATATTTTTGTGTAGGCCTAATATCAAGAAAACAATCCGTTTCAAATATGTTTTAGTTGTTTATTTTTTGTGGCGTGGCGTGTCATGGCACTGTTTTAATCTTTGTCATTTTCACAAATAGCCTAGTCTAAAGTCCATATTTTTGGAACAAATGTAAGGTTTACTTGATTAGTCTCTCAATAGGCCCCTTTCTTTAAAGATTTGTGTTTATTATAGAGGAAAAGCCTACATCCCCTATTATTTTAGCTTAGCTCATTATTTAATACCACAAAAATGTACACGTTCAAGCCAAAATAACCAAAAATAGGAGCTTGTTAAAGAATTTGATTAATAGTGTGGATGCATTATTCGGCAGGGGTATTTATAAAGGTGCATGCAATTCTCGGCAAATAGGCAAAACGTTGCACAATAGCCTACCTTTAGCCTACTATGGATAGGCACAGGGGCCTTTTAAAAAAATAAAATTAATGCTTGTGCATGCTCCCAGCAAAAATAAAAAAGATTGTGGTTCATAGACTGATTATGAGATATAATGGTCCCCTGGGCCCAGACTCTTAAAGCAGTACTCAGAACTCTTTACTCTTCTGCAAAAACAGTACAGTAGATTGGTCTGCAGACCCATCTTATATGATGAGAGACCTAATAAATGTTTTTTTAGAACACTAAAAATGCATTCTAAAGTGTTTACAACTGTTGTGAATCATCCTTAACTGGTGTATGAAATCTTAACACAACCTAAGGATTGCTTAACGTGTAAAAATACAGATATACACTCACCAGCCACTTTATTAGGTACACCAGTCCAATTTTTCTTGTTAACACATATACATAATCACCCAATCACATGGCAGCAACTCAATGTATTTAGGCATGTAGACCTGGGGCCGTATTCACAAAACATTTTAAGGCTAAGAGTAGGTCCTAACGTGCTGATTTAGGAGTAACTCTCAAAAATAAGGGGCGTTTCACTCCTAATTTTAGGCCTCCTAACTTTTTAAGATAAGTGTAATTCACAAAGCATTTTAGCGCTAAAACTAGCTCCTAAATCTATGAAAAGCTAGGAGTCCTCGTGAGGACTCCTAAGTCACTAAGAGTAAATCACAGACAAGCATGATGATGCTGGCATTTTGGAGAGATTTAATGCTAGTGAGCTTTATGAAAGGTACCTTAATAGCTGTAAGGGTTTAAAGCCACTACGAGTAACATGGCACGTTGGCGTCCCCTTTGGACAAAAGCGGTAGTATTTTTACGACGCCCGCTGTCGCAAAGCGCGTGCCAGGCGCGTGAGTGTGAACTGAGAAGGGAGCAATATAGTGCATGTCCGTGTGTTGAAAGTGTGAGGACTCTTTTCGGCTCCGTGAGAGTGGTTTTGACACTGCATCAACTAATGCCAGTCACTGCCACACACACCAGGGGCCTATTTCAGGTAGCTGGTTTTGAGGCAACCCAGAGTTTGTTCGCTCTGAGTTAGTGGAAACTCTCGGTTTTCCGTTTCAAGAAGCAGGTTCAGCGCAACCGAGAGTCAGTTACTGCGGCAACATACGCCGTGGGTCTAACCTGCTGGATAGGTGGTTAGACCTACCCTGAGTTTGTTTTCACTTTACGCTGCAGCTCCGACTGAAGAAAGAGTCACTGTCACAACGCAACCCTGTACAGTTTAAAGCAAAATCACTCAATAGAAATTTCCATCGGGATGTTTTTATCATTTCCTGATGATTTTACGTTTGATCGATCATTTGATCAGTAGCATATTCTCAGCCCTCGTGCCGTTCATATGCGTCCACCTTACACATCGTGAACATGCTTTACATTCAGATTAATAAACCTATTGTATTGTATGTATCTCGTTATTTATTTTTATCATTATCAGTAGTTTTTTAACATCTGTGCCACTGAACATAGGCTATTTATGTCAGGTTGAAATGTAATTCTGCGGCTGCACGCGATCGTTACTGTTCACTTGTGTCATCCCAAAGTCACAGACAAGCCTCGTTAAATAGCCCAATATGAATATAGAAATAATATAATAATTTAAACTAGAGGACAAGGGATCTGGTAATAAAACAATCAGGATCTACAATGGAAACTGTCACCTTAGCCTATGTGTCAAACGTTAATATCTTTCACTCCCCATTTAAAAGAAGCGACAGTCTGTTTACTGCACAGTAGGCCTATTATAGCTTGCCTACATAATAGGCTACAGCGAATATAAAACACTGTCAGCAATGCTGTGCAGCGGCAGCTTAATAATTTTGTTGCTGCTGATATGCGTAACTTAATTCTTAAAATAGACTTGCTTCTCATACGGAAGCAATGATGCTCTTGACAAAAAACGTTTGCACCGTTTTTTTCTGAATTGCCGAAGTGATTAGATCAGAGTTATGAGACTATCCCCGTTCATTCTTCTCCATAAGCTCATAAGTTAATATTTCTTACTCTAGTGGGAGGAGCGGAGAAGTTTTCTTTTTTTTTCTTTTTTGAGAAGTGGAGAAGTGGGAGGATCAAGCATTTGTTTCTTCTGTTTCCATGGTGAATCATGTTTTCAGCGATCCATTGACGGTGGCTTTTATGCACACGCTCCACCCAGAGTGAACACGCTCAGAGTTGATTAACCCAACGCTGATCCACTGTTCTGAAAACCGAAAACAGAGTTGCTTGTCAACCCTGCGCTCTGAGTTGACCAACTCAGAGCGCAGGATTAAACCCAGAGTATGTAAAACCAGCTACCTGAAATAGGCCCCTGATTGCAATGAGTTGAGCAGTGTCACCTAACTACTCTCTCTCACGGAGCCAGGGCTGGACTGGGACCAAAAATCGGCCCTGGCATTTTGGACCCAGACCGGCCCACCACAATTGATCGACCACCCACCAGAACACATTTATCGCGGTCCCTTAAAGATGACTGTTCCATTGAATTAAATTAAAATGTTGGTTTATTTTGAACAAGTGTACAGACATAATACAATAATATTTACAAAGTTTTATAGTATCTATAGTATTCTGTTGTAGCCTGGCTCCGCCCGCCTACCTACTTCCCCCCAAATTTCATTTTCCCTTCAGTAGTCAGTCTGGGGCTGCGGTGAATTCACGTGTTTGAGCTCAGGAAAATGTTCGGCCGTCCAATCGGCGAACAGAGCGAGTGGCTGAGAACGATGACGTCGAAGTCGCACTCCAGTTTCAGTTGAATGCTGCGACCAAACGTTATGCGCTTGGTGGCTGATCCAGAGTGGCACTGGGCGGATCCAATAGTTTTAAACTTCAACAGACACCCGCCTCTAAGTGAGTGAACGTTTGCCAAATACAGCAGTTCCAGACCTTCTGTCCAAATGAAATGAGGTACGATGGTCTGGTAGGACCAGGCTAATTCTGTTGTGGGTGGTGCTCAAAAAATGCCTCTAACATGGTAGGCTCAGGATGGACAAAGTAATCAACCTCCTGCTCCTTGCTCTCTCTCTCGACAGACTCCTCCTCTGTGGATGGTGGCTCAACCTGTTTCATAAATGAGGAGAGACACACAATTGATTGAGGTTTTAAGGATGTATCAGTTAAAGAGGTGGAAAGATGCATTACAATAGATTTATACAGGCAAAATGCACAAATTGTTGTTTTACTAAGTAAACCAATGTGAAAAAAAGTGTACAAAAGTAATGGTCTAATGTGTATTATTCTAAAGTACATGATGGTCTAGAAAGCAGGTCTAGTAAAAGAAACTCAACAGCTTGTAAAAAGTAAGTAGGCTACAATTCTGTGGTGGTCTAATTTTCTGAATGTTTCTAAAAAAGAGAAGCCTAATGCCTCAAACACTGAAAGTGTTGTGAAAGGAGAAAGTGTGACAACTTTATGTTGCATATTTGATTGAATATACTTTTCTGCATTTACTGTTAACTTTGTGATATATTAATATATTTTTAATGGTCAGGTCAAATTACAGTCTGTATTTTTAAATAGCATTTAAATTATATATAAAATAAATTAAATTCAAGAATGTTAACCATGTCAACAATCAGTACAGAAAAGTATATTTAAGTCAAACATTATTAAATCCACTATACTGAATAAGTACAGCAAGAAGCAAAAATACTGAATAAGTCCAGCAAGAAGCAAAAACTGACAGCTTCCTCACTTTAATGTTGATCAGCTAGCAAAGTAATGATACTCTTTCAATACACCAACAACAGAGCTATTTAACTTAAAAACCACAAGAGAGCTATTGTTTAGTAGGTTATTAGCTAAAATAGCCACTTTGACCTGGCTCTATAAATGGCTCTATCCATGATGTTAACGCAAGCAGCTAGCTGTTGGCAAACTGTACACATGCTGTGTTGGTTAAAATTCAGCAAGCTACTCAAATAATTCTTCTCAACATAACTTTATTTTCAACTTCTAACCACTAGTTCAGCAACTGTCTCCTTTCCGTTTCTTCTCCGTTTTTCTCGAGTTGTTTTTCTGTCTGTTAGTGACGTGACTTGATTGAGTGATTGACAGCCGAGGCCCAAGGGGCGGGACCTCGCCCCTTCCGCTGTGTGTGTGATTGGGCCAGGCCCGGTCCAGAACCAATCATGATGAATAGGCCAATATTTCATTGGCCTTTCAGGTTAAGTTGACAGTCTGCGCGGCCGAGAGGGAAGGGACCTCGGCCCACGGCTGTGTGACATGGGCCGGGCCGGCCATGGATGGGACGGGCCGGGCCCAGATTTTTTATTTATTTTTTTTTCTAAATTGAACCTCGTCGGCCCGGGTCGGCCCAAAAGGCCGCCGGCCCACCGGGCATTTGCCCGGTATGCCAGATGGTCAGTCCAGCCATGCACGGAGCTGAAAGATTACGTGTCCGACCGTGTCCGACTCCTCACAGAAAGCGAATGAACGATAGACGGCAGTTAGTATGGATCACGATGAGGTAATGTGTTTATGTTGTTGTAAATAATTACTATTTCAGATAATGGTTATCTGATGATGGTGAAGCAAAGCAAACTTTGTGTTAGTACCAACCGCTCATTCATTTAGGAGTAAACACTGCAGTCTAGTTTCGCTCTCGTGAAATTGTATACACGTTGCTTGGCAACGCCCTCGTCCCCCGTAGCCTATATCACTCTCCCTTTTAGCTTTTCTTCATTGCATTCTCTTTTTTTTCTTTGATGGTTCAGCCCCGTTATCAGTCATTATGACGACAAATAACTGTAGCAAACAAGGCTCCCGCTCCCCTTCCCTCACCTGGAGGGATAGGCTTCTCAATTCACGTTGCACCGCCACACTGAAATCTGCGACCAATACGGATATGTGACCATAGAGCTTGCACGAGCGAACCGAAAATCGGACAGGGTGTGCGACCAGACCAAAAGCAGTAATAAAAACTATTTAAAAACGTCTTTCTTTGCACTGATGGTCTCGTTTGCTGTTAAAGGTAATTTATGATTATCAGAGGAAACATGAGGCTGTTTAAAAGATATTTAAATGTTACTCGTAGCCGCTTTAATGATCTTAGTAAAGCTATGTTTAGAAAGTTTAGACACATTTATATTTATTATATTTATATAAAAACATATTTATTAAGTTCCTTTTCCTGCAGTTGCTTTGGATTTACAATGCACTGAAAGTTACTGTTGGTGTCACGTTTGGGTTTAATTTGTTACTAGAGTAGGCCTATAGGCCTATGTGGCGCCTCCATCTCCTCCGTTCCACAGGTCCGCTACTGTACATAGTTGCGCGTCTCGCCTTTTTCCTTCCGCATGCACTTTACGATTTTGCCGGCTGTTTCTAAATTGTGAATTTCCTGGTTTGTCGCTGTCTGACTATTGCTGCATAGTCCGCCGTAGAGAGAAATACAGTGAGAGTGCATGGCGTGCAGCTGTTCAATGAGGATATTTTTTCCGATTCAAATCATTGTAAAATTTTAAATTAGGCCTAATAGGCCTATGTGGCGCTATTGTAGGTTAATTATGAACAAATGTGTGGGAAACCCTGCAGTATCTTGGTTTCATGTTAAATCAGTGTCACTTGTCATTAATTGTATATAAAAACTCTTTACTTTAATACAGCGACACAATATGGATATCTCCCACAGTCCCTGCGTTCCATTAGTAGTTGCACTTCCCCTCGTTCACCTCCCCTCAGCCCTTGGTATGACGTACCAGCATACGTTGCACGGAGGGAACTTGGAGTGTGGAGGGAGACTGGGCGGGGGAGGAGCGGGGGATTTAAATGGAACACACTCGGCACTTGCCCTTGTAGTCGCAATGGACCGTCGGTTACATAGGTAAATCTGAATGCAAATGATACAGAATTATAACATTCTGCTAAGGTAGCCTATGTTGCAGAAAGCCATTTCCATAGCATAACAAACATTGAATTTCGACACGGTAACTCAAATTATCAAGATATTGTTACTTACACATGTAAATTGTTTGCTCCGACATATTTTCTTATTTATGTTAGTTTCAACCAAAAAAATTTGTTTTAAATAGTCCTCTAATTGGCAGCCATCGGTGTTATAGCAGCAATGTGTAAACTGCAATACATTCACTGGATTGTTCGTATGGAAATAGGATTGCCTAATTGAGGCGTTTTGGAATAGGCTATATTTAGCCTATATATATATTTGTCCTGCGGGTGGCCGCGATGTCCCTAAAAGCATATAGTCTACCGGAAAATAAAAGGAGAAGAAGAAGAAGACGAACTGCAATGCACTGTGGGTGATATCCACCTCGAAGTGACCATGGATGTTCACTTGATCACTCAGCCCTCCGAGGGTCTATCTCACGAAGTTCACTTCAGTTTCCAGACAATTGGAACGACCCTTAAGATGGCGGCGGGGATTCCCCCGAGGGCAAGTGCCTAGGGCAAGTGAACGATGGCCTGTTGAACGGGTATTGGAACGCAGGGACAGTTTCTATCATAAATTCACTCTAGGGACTCATTCCCTCTCAGCCAATCACTGTGGGCATAGAAGGTATGAACATGACGTCATCCATAGCAACAGGGTCAACCCCGCCCTCTAGTCTTAGCTCAGGAGTCCCTCCCATTCCTTAGTAAAAGTTGGGGCCTATCCGAAAAGTCTTTTTTGCATAGGAAATTTCCTTTCCTATCGAGATGAACCGGAAGTACTCAGCGGATAGGTGATCCGAATTCTCAAAATGCTTAGGAAAGGCATAGGAAAGGAGCCTCGATTCATCCTTTAACCCTCCTTTAGCATAGGTTACTCAGGACCAACCTATGCTAAAGGAAAGGAGATAGTGGTATCCCATAATCCTTTACGGCGGCAAGATTTAAAGCAACAGGCCACCGCCGGAGTTTACCGACTCTACACGAATACGAACGAGAGGTAAAACAGAAGAGAGGAGAGGAGAAGAGAGGAAGATTTAACTCGACTAAAACAAAATACCCCCCCCCCCCCCCCCCACACACACACACACACACACACACAGGCTAAAGATAATAAAGAACTCATAAAAGACCAACACCATAGTTATTTTCGTAGCACATAATTTACACCATAAGAAAATAAAATACCAACTTCACATTTATGAAGTTACTGTGGGCAGTTCATTTCAACATCAACACAAGTGTAGCCTCTTTTTATTCCACATGTGAATTGGGATATATGGGAGTGATTCTCACTCTGTTGGCGACAACCTGATTAAAATCAATATGATAAGAACGCATGGATCAAACGAGCGCTTGTTGTAGTCAATTTTCGGAGAATAGGCTATAGGCCGTGTCCGGACTGCCATACTAACGTCCTACTCATACTCATTTTGACTTCAATTTGAGTAGCCTATGTGACGGTTGGGTATGCGAGTTTGGCCCTGCGTTCCAATACCCGTTCAACATGCCCTCGTTCACTTGCCCTAGGCACTTGCCCTCGGGGGAATCCCTGCCGCCATCTTAAGTGTCGTTCCAATTGTCTGGAAACTGAAGTGAACTTCGTGATATAGACCCTCGGAGGGCTGAGTGATCAAGTGAACATCCATGGTCACTCCGAGGTGGATATCACCCACAGTGCATTGCAGTTCGTCTTCTTCTTCTTCTCCTTTTATTTTCCAGTAGACTGTATGCTTTTAGGGACATCGCGGCCACAAATATACATATATATAAATATATTCCAAAACCCCTCAATTAGGCTATCCTATTTCCATAGGAACAATCCAGTGAATGTATTGCAGTTTACACATTGCTGCTATAACACAGATGGCTGCCAAATTAGAGGACTATTTAAAACAAATGTTTTTGGTTGAAACTAACATAAATGAGAAAATGTCGGAGCAAACAATTTTACATGTGTAAGTAACAATATCTTGATAATCTGAGTTACCGTGTCGAAATTCAATGTTTGTTATGCTATGGAAATGGCTTTCAGCAACATAGGCTACCTTAGCAGAATGTTATAATTCTGTATTATTTGCATTCAGAACTACCTATGTAACTGACGGTCCATTGCGACTACAAGGGCAAGTGAGCAAGTGGGTTCCATTTATGTCCCCCGCTCCTCCCCCGCCAAGTCTCCCTCCGCGCTCCAAGTTCCCTCCGTGCAACGTATGCTGTTACGTCATACCAAGGGCTGAGGGTAAATGAACGAGGGGAAGTGCAACTACTATTGGAATGCAGCTTGATGAGTACTAACTTCCGGGAAGATTTTGGGTATGAATCGATTGTATACTTTTCCTATTCAACCGCCCCACAATGCACTGGGTCAATTCTACCCGCCCAGGAAAATGAAATATTTTCGAGCAAGTTGCTAGGCAACGACATTGTTTGAGGTCCGCGATCTGACAGCTGTACGTGCAGTCATTCATAAACTCTTACAATAGATAAGAGATGAAGATAAATACCTAACAACATTAGTCACTAAGTGAAATGAGTGATGTGAGTCTGATAGTGGAGAGAGATCAGAACAGATCGCTGTTCTGTTCCATACACCGCGGCTCGTCCAGCTCAACTCACAGACAGCTGAGTGCTGTGATGAGCCGGGATCCTCCGCCTCAAAAAAACACAATTATAAAACAAGAGGTCTAAAACACAGATGATGAACACAGGACTGTAAAAATCGAGTTCAATATCTAACCTGTAGAGGGCGGTTATACGCTAAACAGCGTCTAAACGGCCTGAATCTTATAAGAAGAAGAAGAAATTCTACATCGCTTGAGTATACTTCAACTGAAAACGTTTCGACGCACCTCGCATACACAATCGATCTTTGAGTAGACAGTATGTAGTATATAGATGGTGAGTATGTAGGATGTAGGATGTAGGACGCTAGTATGGCAGTCCGGACACGGCCATAGTGTAGTTTGACGCTAGTGACTCACGTCAGCAATACTCGCCGTCGCGCAATGACGTCGGTTAGGAAAAGTGGAGTCGAATTAATTTGAAACAGCGCTGTCCTTTCCTATGTTCGATAGGAAGCACCTTTCATCCCCGATGACGTTTAGGGGTTAAGGTATAGGAAAGGAGGCTTATAGGTTAGGAGATTGGACTTTTCGGATAGGCCCCTGGTCTTATCAGCTTTGTGAATAGGTTTTAAGAAATTACTCCTTACTAAGAACTTTTAGTGCTCCTTAAGAGTACTCTTAGCGCTAAGATAAAATGTTTTGTGTCCCGTTGTCTTGACCACGTCTACATGCCTAAATGCATTAAAGCTGCAGTTGAGAGTTTTTATACTGTAATATTTGGCAAAACTGTCATAATAGCCATTCAGCTATATGTAGGTGAAGTGGTCTGAAAATATTTTTTTATCACTTTGCTCCCCCCTGCCTCTGTGTGCTGCCCCCCAAAATTGCCACCGCTCATGTTAATTTTGTCCAATCAGAGCGAGGTCAGATTCTCCGTTCTTATTGGCTGCGTCAGTTGCGTGAGCGTTCACGACCCTAGCAGTCTGACACTAGCCTACTGTTTGGTACAAGGCTACTACGGCGGACAGCGAGTAGCAATGTCTTCACAAACGAACCCTCAATTTACCATTCCCAGGATACTAACAACTAACACCGCTAAGACAGCAAAAAACGAGGAAAGACGAATGTTGAAAAGTTAACTGCTGAAAGGGAGACGGAGAGAGCTTGAAAAAAAGTACACCGGCCATGTCTTCTTGCCCTATCACATCAAGACCTCTCCGACCGCGACCTCGTCCCCTTCCTCTGCCCGCCGCTGGCCCCATATAGCCCTCGTCCTGTGATCAGTGTTGCCAACTCAAATCGATTTTGTCGCTATATTTAGTGACTTTTCAGCCCCCCTGGCGACTTTTTTTTTCTCAAAACAGCGACAAGCGACAAATCTAGCTTTTTTTTCTGGTGTTATTGGTGTTATTGGTGACTTTTAGTATCATCTCTTCTCAACGAGCAGCGGGAGCACTGACACGCAGCCCGCTCCTCGCGCAGCAGCCCCGAGCTGAGAGGTGTATCTCCTGCTCTGACCGCAGCTGGGAGGGGCTGCTGCGCGAGGACCGGGCCGTCTGTCAGTGCTCTGTGACGGGGGACGGGCCAGGAGGCTCCCGCTGCTCGTTGAGAAGCGTTAAAAGTGATATTTGCTTCGGCAAAAAAGTCACCAATTACACCAGAAAAAAAGCTAGATTTGTCGCTTGTCGCTGTTTTGAAAAAAAAGTCGCCAGGGGGGCTGAAAAGTAGCTAAATATAGCGTCAAAATCGCTAAGTTGGCAACACTGCCCGAGCAGCCCCTCCCAGCTGCGGTCAGAGCAGGAGCATAGATAGTAGGAGATACACACACACCTCTCCGCTCTGTTACAATTAGTTTGCTATCTTGCCTGGCTGTTACAGCTACTTGTGTTAGGCCAACCAGCACACTTCCAATGATTTTAAGCTAACATAGGCCTACATGGTATGTCTGTGATTAAAATGTACGCTCAATATGTACGTATGTAGTTATCATTACTAATGTTTAATCACCTCGGAATCGGACATGGTGTTTGTCTCCTGTCAATGTAACTGAATTCACATGAACGCGCGTAGCTGTCGTTCAGAGGGAGGAGCTACAGCAGGTAGAGCATTGGGAAAACAGCCGTTGGGATCCCAACGGCTGAAATGATCAACTGCAGCTTTAAGTTGCGGCCATTTCATTGGCTGATTAGTTATTTGTTTTTACAAGCAATTGAACTGGTGTACCTAATAAAGTGGCCGGTGAGTGTATTTTACTAGGCTATGTAATCAATTTTTATTGAACAATCTATAAGAAGAGTAAATTGTTGCTTAATCTTCTAATATACACAAACACATTTATGTGACAAAAATGTCATGTTTGCTTGCATCTATAGTAGTTCATAAACACTGTATTTATATATTTATACATATATGTATATATATATATATATATATATATATTAGAGGTGGGCATAGATTAATTTTTTTAATCTAGATTAATCTAGATTAATTTTGGAATTAATCTAGATTAATCTAGATTAAAATGGCTCATTTGAATTCTTTCATAATATGTGTGTGCTCCCTAAATAATGACTCAAAGTAAGTCTTTGAGAACGTGTTTCTCAAGCCAGGTGGCGCATCAGACCAGGGGCTCATCTCCTGTTTCCAACATGCATCACAAACTGCTTGAGGAAGCTGTTCTACTATGATAATTGGTGATGAAAATAAATAATGTTCAACAAGATGTTACTTAGTAACGCGTTACCGGCATCGGACCTCTTTTTTCAGTAACGAGTAATCTAACGCGTTACTATCTCCAAACCAGTAATCAGATTAAAGTTACTCATCAAAGTCACTGTGCGTTACTTTTTCTGTCATTTTCCTTAGTGAAACATTTTACATAACTGCACAAATGACTGCGATTGCGATTTTATGTAAATAAATGTGCGCGCATGTGTGTCTAAACTCTCCAACTGCTCCAACCGCTCCTCTCGTCTTTTTGGTAGCGCCCCTCGTCTCTGACATGCAGCGTGTGTGTGTGCCTGTCTGTGTCTGTGTGTGTGTGTGCAGCAGCATTACGGCCGAGTCTAAGCTCAACTGTGGCGCAAAACAAAGTTTTCCCCCCGATGAAATATAGCGTCTGCTATGGGGATATTTAGGATTCGGGTACGGTGACGTTGCCGTTGAAGAGATAGAAATGTTTAAAACTTGGAAACTTATAGTCACGTGGCGACCGGTGGCCACACACACCCACCCTGCGTTCCAATACCCGATTGTGTCGTTGGGCAAGTGATGGAGAGAGAGAGCGGCGGGTGTGTGAGAGAAGCTTCGCCCCTCGTCTCTGACATGCAGCGTGTGTGTGTGTGTGTGTGTGTGTGTGTGTGTGTGTGTGTGTGTGTGTGTGTGTGTGTGTGTGTGTGTGTGTGTGTGTGTGTGCAGCAGCATTACGGCCGAGTCTAAACTGAACTGTACAAATGACTGGCTCCCTGAGCCGAACAGGAGGTGGAATAAGAGATTAACGGCGATATTTTTTTTTATCGCCGATAAGAGTCTGGCGTTAACGCAGCACGTTAACGCCGATAACGGCCCACCACTAATATATATATGCAGTAGGCTAATTATTTTGTTAACTGGCCTATATGTATACTGTGTATACATATAGGCCATCATTGTAAAATTGTGGAGGTTAAAATAAAGTGTTACACCACATATGTGATTTAAAAAAGTGATAATAATATCATGCAGCAACAGGTAGAGGAGAAATTAATTAAATACAGTTATAATTAGAAATAATAACAACATCAGGTGGCGAATGCTATATTGTTATAATTCATACTTCTGAGATGCATTTTTTTCTTTTTAAATACTTTATTTATTTTTGTTTATTTTTAAGGAACACAAACACACAACTGAAAAAGTGAACACACAAACAAAAGACAAATATAATAAACAATTAACATGGTAAACTTTATTTAACAGGTTTCTAAGACATTGTTTAAACTAAAGGTAAATATTAAGCAAAGAATAATAAGTCAAAAAGGTGTCATGAAGGTCACTTCAGTGCTGCTTTATAGTCGTAGTTTCCCTGATATCTCATAACGTATTTCCTCCATATACAGAGTACTAGAGAACCCCATGAGCCACATATCGTATTATTATATTAATATCATATTATTCCAAACCTTAAGAATATTTTTTTTCGAGATAACCATCCAATGCTTGATAGAGAAAGCTTTCGTACGACCTAAAGTCTCTAGAGGTTGTGACGAGCCTAGAATGGTTGTTTCTGGGTTGGGATGGAGGATGTGGCCGTAGACATCTGAATAACAACGAAACACGCTTGACCAGAAATTGTGGAGCCTGGGTCCAAACCAAAACATATGAGCCAGGGTTCCATCAGAGTGTTTTCACATAATGCAAAGGGGGGAGGAGGAGGGATAGAATGAATATCATTTGACATTTGAATAGTGGAGCCGATGTACAACCTTATATTGAATTAATTGGTGCGTTGAGTTGATCAAGCAAGAGCGTATGCTGCGAAGACACTTAGCCAAAGCATCTTCTGAAATTTATACTCCTATTTCGTTCTCCCGGGGCAGTGTGATCCGCAAACAAGTTTACAAACCTAGAGACTAGTTTTTTGGTATCAGGTTTAATTATCAGTAAGGACTGGAGTTCAACAGGGGGATTATAAATTGCAAAATTATAAATGTTACCTCTGACACAGTTCCTTATTTGCAGATATCTGAAAAAATGGGATGGCTGCAGTATGGATCTATCCCTCAAATGAAGAGAATACATTATCAGTGTAAAAGTCCTTCATAGTAACAAGTTGAGATGCATTTTAAGTTAAACTTTAATATTTCTCTTACTATGTTGTGGAGTAACTATATGAATATTTACAAAGTGAAAATACTTAAGTAGGAAAGTACTATCTGTACTTGACAGTGCTAGAGTAAATGTACTTTTCCACATGCGGTTTGAATGAAAGAGGAAGGCTGATGGTGCTGATAAGAAGCTGTGGATATAAAGCAGCAGCTGCCGCTGCTTGACTGTGTCAGCCATGGCTTTGTGCAAACTCCTCACTGCGCTGGTGCTCATCCACAACACTGGAGGTGAGAAAGGCTATCCAAGAACACTATTCTGTGCCGCTAGTATGTGTTTAACTTGTAGATGACTCATACAAACACTTTTACAAATCAAAAGATGCAGAATAAAAACCATGGTTTTTTGTATGGAAAATATTATTATTGATTTGTATAATATTTATAATTCTTTGACAAATGGTGTTGACAGGGCATGTAGTTTTTTTTAAAATGCCTAATTAGTGCCTGTACTATTTGTACTGTAGATGTAGAGAAAAAATGTCACTTAAGATGAGATCAGATTATCCCCAGATACAATTTGAATTTGCAACCTGTCCAACAGAAACTTAACAGCTAACCCTTGACATAGTTTCTGAAGGATGATTGTTTCTCTGTTAGGTTTGCTTGGAGCTGAGGTGAGGAGCTCTATCGTCGGGGGGGAGGATGCTAAAAATGGCAGTTGGCCATGGATGGTCCACCTGGTCATCATCACCAATGATCGTGGCACAAGGTGGCCCTGCGGTGGCTCCATCCTGAATGAAGAGTGGGTTCTGACTACTGCAAGCTGCTGGGATAGGTCAGTGCAATCCTGTTCCATGTCCATTGCCTGTGGGTGTCTATGTATAAAGATGTATATATGTATGAAGTGTGAAAACTGAAATTGGGGATCCATTCCAAGGATAGGTGGGTTCAGCAAGGAACCATCCTGGATGAAAAATGTAAACTTTTTTATGAAATGCACTTCTGGACACACTACCAATGATAACAGTAACACACTCACAATAATCATGTTTTAATGAAATGGTACAAAACATACTTTTTTGCCCTGAATTACACCACTGTCTTGGCATTATAGACAAAATTAAAATACAAAAATTAAACGACAATTAAAAAGACAAAAAACTACCTTTTTCACAATACACATAGCCATATGATTCATCAAAATAGTGATTATTGCTTAGAGCTTTAAACAAACACAGTGTTGAATGGCACTAAGATTGATATACGTAGCTTTAAAAGAGCCATCCAAACTTGAAATAGATAAATTGTTTGATCCACTGCTGTTATGAAAATAGTGACATTAGCCATGTAATTTTAAATATAGCCCATATATTCCCTGACCACATGCCGACTGGTAACTCAAATTTGACCATGCTCACAAGGAGGATTTCACCCAAGCTAAAGTGACTTTTGTATCAAGTAGCACTGGCATGATTTCAAAATGATAAAATCACCGTTGGTTCTATCCAGTTGAATGGCAAAGCAAGGCACTGATTAGGGCTATGTGTCCCACTTCAACTGACGTCACACTTCTGCTGAAGCTACGTACATGTTAGAACGTGTGTACTCTGTGCAAGTATTCTAACAGTTAATGTTGGGTTCTCCAGTAATGCATGACAACAATATGTGTGTTTTTCCATTTCCAGACAACCTAGACCTAAATTGGAACGATCAATGGCTTGGTTGGGCGCGTACCAGCTGAAAGAGGGAGCTGATCGTTACTTGGGCATACGTGAGGTGAACAGTCACCCTCACTTCCGAGCTGTGGGCTCAGGCTATGTCAATGACATCGCCCTTGTAAAGCTTAAGCAGAAGCTGACATTCTCAAAGAGGGTTTCTTCAGTGGCTCTGAACAGCGTGCACGACTTTAATTCATCTGATTGTTGGATCACTGGCTGGGGGGATGTTAAGAATGATGGTAAGTTCTGCACATTAAGTAGCCTATAGGTACACACACTATGTTAAGAACATTTAATAAACACCACCAGCATTCATATTGTTCATTTTCATGAACCAAATAACTAAGGCTGACCCTGCATATGAGTGTAACACTGTTGATAAATGGTCATGTAACCAGGATTTTAGAAACACTGACAGTCACTCAAAACTGAGGTCATGAGTCGCTGCACCATGAATTGTCATATTGTATTTGTTGAATTAGGAGTTTTAAATACATTTTTGATTATTTGAGAAAAAAGATTTTCATACTCAATGTATTCATGATTGATGTTAAACTGCCGTCAGCAACCATTTTTCCCACATTAAAAGCCTGCTGTTAAAGGGAGGGCTGCAAGACATTACAATACAACATGTCTCCTCCTCTGAACTTGATTTGTGTGTGTCTATGCAGTTCCACTGGGGGATCAAGAAACCCTTCAGCAGCTGAATGTTCCCATGGTTGCTCAGAGTGTTTGTAAGGCCCTGCGCCCTGAACTGACTGCTGACATGATATGTGCTGGGGGCATGAAGGAAGATGCCTGCAAAGTAAGTTTAACTCTTTAAATTGAAATAGAAATTCAGTTCTCTTTGAGGAGGGAATGACCACTAGGTTGGGAAGAACTACACTGCCTAAATGTATACTGTTTTGATTATTATAAATTCCTAACAGCAAACCCAGTAAATTACTACTTCAGAATTACCAATTTAAAAATATTGTATTGCAAAAAATATAATTTAAATATAGAATACTTTTACTTTTGAAGTACATTTTGCTATGAATATAACTTAATTCACAGACGGCATATTTTGAATGCATGACTTTCACATTTCATACTTTAAAATAGTTTTTATTAGTATTTTTACTGCAATATCACAGTACTTCTTCCACTGCTGAAAATGACTTCCTCTTTAAAACAAACCCAGACTAATGACGTAGTCTTCCAATATGACCAGATTTATCTGCACTGCCTCAACCAAACTAGTGAACATGATGTAATAAAATGCTAAGTGGAGAGACTCACATAATAAGTCTGTATGTGCTTGTTTTTTCTGCCTCAAAAGGGGGATTATGGTGGCCCTCTGGTGTGTGGTTCAGCCAATGGCTATGTGCAGGTGGGCATCATGAGTTACAGCAGCTGTGGTCTCCCTCAACAGCCTGGAGTCTACACTCAAGTGTCAAAGTATCTGAGCTTCATCAAAAAATATGTCCACAGCGGAGAGGAAGCTTCTGCTGAGGTCTGAAGCTGTCCAGCCTGCTTCCCTGAAAACCTGCTCTACCCTCCATAGCTTCTCTACACTGTTTAACCATCAACTCATTTCTGCTGGTTGACTCTGTGCTCTGTGTTTATTCAATTCAAATCTTTGCATTAAAGCTTAAAAGCATACATTTTTGTGCCATGTTTTTTTTAACCTATGTTGATGTCCAACTAAACACACAGCATTTAAGTGCAGCAGATCAGTGAAAAAAATCGTTCAAATTGTGATACAAGCACCACACTTTGCATGCGCATCTCTCTTGGGCCAAGGTTTGTGGAAAAAACGCGAGCCACATGAAAATCTAAAATGACCGTCATTTTTTTCAAGATGCCCGCCATTTGCGCCATAAAAATACCATTTTCACCATATATTTCACAGAAAGCTCAGAAACTATTGGTTTTGCTATCAAATCTGACATTTTCAACCATACAGAAGCTGAATTTAAAACTCTTACCCTTCTCAGAAACTCCTTTCTACCAACTCGAGTAACATTCAAGATGCAGATATACTTTTTTAAACCCATTTGTGTTCATCCCTGTATGTCGGTACAAAATAAATGCTCAAACCCAGTGCTTTTAAGATTTATTTAACTTTATCTGCATAGGCTATCAGACAACTAAAGTTGGGTTCACCTAAGTTGTTCTTTCTTAGACCACTATTTGCATTTTGACAGCATTGAAGGGAGTCAGCATCTTTGAGCTTCGGTGTCCCATTATGATTGTTGCCTAGGACATGAAGTGTTGTTATTCATCATGTCCATACAGGTTTAGCCCTTGCATCCGAGCTGAACAGTGCTTTGCAGGAAAAGTAAAAAAAAAAAAAAAACTGGTAGCATATCCCACAACATTCAGTCTTGTATTAATTCTTGGTCAGCTGCTGCCAACTTTCTGCAACGGTTGCAAGTGTCGTCTGGTAGAGCTGCCACCCGGCTGCATCTAGCCCATGTCAGAAGGACTTTGTGTTTCAGGCTGACACACAGTTGACTGACTTCATATGAAAACTTTCTAGTAGGCATCTAGCCTGGTGTGATGAAGGAGAGCTGCTTGAGAAAACTTTCTAGTAGGCATCTAGCCTGGTGTGATGAAGGAGAGCTGCTCGAGAATGCATTCTACGAAATCGTGCCATTTTGTGTCTCTGACACAAAATCTACCCCAATAAACAGTATTAACAACACAATTTAAAAAAAAAATTATATTGGTATGATATGGTAAACAAACAATCTTCATTTTAAATCTTATTTAAATATTCATACATTGATATTTGTTTACATTTTAGAGATTTTTCAATTGTATATCTGTTAAATATGGTAGAAATGGCTTGTCCCTCTGTTAAATTGTTCTATTACAAGCAGCTTTTAGAGAGGATAAAATCCAATTATCTGAAAACAACTTTAATTTATGAAAAGCCTTAATTGTTAGTTAACAGATAATGCTTTTATTTTATTCTTGACCTTTTTGAGAATATTGAAAAAAATAACATTTAAATAATGTCCCTATGTGTTACGTCAAATGCGTTACTTTGGATAAACACGCCCCCAGGGACAATGCACTATCCCATAAGTGACAACATTTTCAGGAAGTGTCATCATCTGCCTTTTATCAGGATGCTGCCAAAGAGACAAGAAAGTGCTCCTCTATTTTAATGAATTTTCATTGAGTTGTTTTTAAATTTGACTGAAGGGGACGGTCATAGTGTGTCAAACTGCGTTACCATTATATCATGTATTAAAAAGTTAAAATTTTTAAATTAAAATGTACATATAAACACACATTTTAGCATCTTTAGAATGCACACCATGTGGTGTCGTGGTGTCAACCACATGGCTAGTAATGGCTGCCAAAAGGATATTTTGTCAAACCTGTTACTGTCAAACCTGTTACTATTAACCCTTTCCCCGCCATGACCCCATGTTTATTGTGTGTCCAAACCAGAATAATTTATACAAAACATAATTATAAATGTTATTTATATTAAGAATAGCATGTTTGTCCGTAAATATAGTGTCACTTAAAATACTTATTTAATACAAGTTGGTGTTGGTAACGCGATTGACAAAGCACATGTCCATGTTGATTATTTTAGGGAAATAAAAAATAAATAAAAATAGCCTGAGATGGCACCACATATTTTTCTTACAGCTAAGGGTCTACTTAAACCAAATTAGTCCTTAAACACAATAAAAATAATACTTTGAAAATCTGATTTTCAGAAAGGGTAATGGCACGTTTTCGTAGAATGACCCATATGCATGGCCCCTGCTTTCGAGCAAATAGGTCCAATCGTGCATGAGCCACACTCCCCTTTTGTACTGGATCTGTCATATCTTCTTGCTATGGCTCCTTTTTTCATAAAATATGTGTATATTTTCCATTCCTGTTTCTGTCTTCTCGCAGATTACAAACACCTGGCACACCTTCACAAAAAGAAAAACCTCTACACCGTCTTCTCTCATCGCCTTGACCCTCCCAGTCCCCATCCTCCTTCCTCCCTTCTACCAAGCCACGTTGTCAGATCTTTCTCACCAATCTTCTCACAATGTTCTCACGGTGAAAACGTGACAGTTTTCCCGTTTTTGGTTTAAAAAAAAACCCGTTCAGACACAATTTATCTGACATCTTCACTCGTACACATGTTTTCAGAGGAAACGGCACGAAATCGCTGTAGTAAGCATGCCATGCCAGCAGTTGGCGGTACAAGGTAGTAGTAGATAGCTTTTCCGGTACAATTTGATGCATAAAACCTTTGTTGTGCCTACAGCAGTGCTAAAAAGTACAATAGAAACCTATGAGGAAAAGGGAGGCCTAGTTCCCCTTTTCAAAGCCTGATAAGGAACTCTTGGGGCCTACATGGGTAAAATAAAGCCTGGATTTGAGTTTTTGGGAGGCAAAACCCCGAAGAACAAGGGGCCATAAAACGAAGCAACCCAGCCCTAGTTTTATCACTCCTGATAAGGTTTTGTACCCCCATTGGCTGCAATCTTCCAGTCAACCATGTGACCCTGCAATGATAAAACCAGCAAGCACCCCAAAATCAGAGCCTTTTGCAGTGGAGCCATCCACAAAGCGGGTGTTTGCAAACTTTAAACTGAGCTCACAGACTGCTTGCCTGCAGTCTTTACCTTCCCGGATCCGAAGGAAGTTTCACCAAGGAAACTTCATCCTACCGCGGCTGCTGAAACTCAGCCGTAGCTTCCTCCCTACCAGCCGGAGAAGAAGCCCAGCGTCCCTGAACGCAACAGACAGTAAACTGCCTCGCCGCCTCCGCAAAAGATGCACGCCACTACCGGAGCAAGCCAGCTGACCGTGACGGGCCCCGTCTTTCCCCCCAAGAAGCAAGATCGCTCCTCCACCGGCATAACAAGCAGGACCCTCCTCTAACCTGCCGTGTGGGCCACAGGATCCTCACCGTCGGAGACGGTTCACAGTAGGCATTTGTCTGGGCTATAAATTAGGCTATAGATATCTATTTAGGCATACATTAATTTAAGGTTAAGGTACCGACTGACGAGTCGTTTTTCCCTTGTTAAATGTGATTCTGACAGCGTTATTTTCATAATAATTTCCTAACTGCTCACTGTGGTTTTTCCTCCCGCTTTCCGGGAGATGTTTGATTGTTGTGATTGTCGCTACCTGCCAGAGCAGCTGTTCCCCTTTGATATCTCCGAAGCAGCATCAGTCTTGTGAGACCACTCACAGATTGAATGACTGTAGGCTATAAATCAAGGTGAACAACTAAGTGTGCACTTTCTGTGGCGAGCTTTTACTTGATCTCCTCTTTCTTTCTCTCTCTTTATTCAAACTCTGTACATCCGCACACCAACACATATTCTTACATTTGCATCGCGATTGTTGAGCATATGAGCGTTGACTTCGGTGGTTTCCAAAGTTAAATTGAGTGGGTCGCGAGCGCTGACCCCCTTCACGTGACTTTAACGTCACACGTCACAGTTAGGACGCCTCCGCCACGTGATTGCGTCGCCATCGGTGACCCCCTTCACGTGACGAAAACGTCACAAGCTGTCCGCCATTTTTGGCTTTGGGTGGTGTCCACCCCCCCTTTCTTTTTGACACACACACACACACACACACACGCACACACACACACACACACACACACACACACACACACACACACACAGTGGTACATACACATGTACTATAGCCTGTGGGTTTGATTCTAAACTGTTCTTATTATTGCTTGTGCTATGTCTGCTTTCTTAAGTTAGATTAGTTAATGGTTATTGACTTATGTGTATCGTTTTAATCAACTTGCCTAAGTAAATAAACCCTTACATTTGGATTTTAAGAAGCAGTGTCTGTGATATTTGTGTCTTGTATTTAACTAATTGCTGGTAAATAAGGTCTATGCTCGAATATTCACTCCTTCATTATCTTAAATGTACATTGTAACCAACTTTGACATTCTCAAGATAAATCCCTTTAACATTATGAGACTGTTTTTCTGATTTGATTCAAAGTTCCCTTTTTCAAAGGGTGGTGCTCCGTAGGTATTAATAAGTAATTTGATTAGCTTGACTAATTAAATTGATCATTAATTAACAATTTTTCTTAATATTATAATTTCCTTGAAATTAATAATATTCTTGACTTTGACCAAATCTACCCCTTATGAATTCCCAACACCTTACTGTAACCGAAAATGAATGCCACTAACGTTCATAAAGCGGTTGGTGTAAGCTTGGGGTTACAAGTATTGTAAATGACAAGCTTTCTGTCCTCTTATTTCACCCATTGAACTCGTGAAAATAGAAGACATGCTGGTAGTGAAGGGGCTTTGTGAGCGGCTATCTTTCCCGTTAGGCGTACTTCAAAATAAAAGTCAACTCACGTTTGTCCAGTGAAATGCTATTAATGTTTAGCCAGTGACATGCTTTTACTGTGAAGCCGTAGCCTTAATGCTCCTTTTGTTGAACAGTAACAGTAACTTAACCGCTGCAAACTATGGATAGTGTTTTTTAATGTAGAGAGCCGTGTCCCTGGCATATAGAAGCTACACACGTTTATTTTGCTAGAAAAACCGGCACAGCACAAATCTTTCCCCAGACAAAGTGGCGCGGCGGTTGCATGGTATCAATAACTTACTAATAGACTATAGACTAAATTGGCGAGTGTTATATTTGAGCCCTGCACGACACTCTCCGCTGATCACAGTGATGGTGCCGCGGAGACACCGTGCATGTTATGTTGTCTTCTAACTTTATAACTCGCGTGTGGGTATTTTGACAGCAAATGTTATAGACTATGCATACGTGAAGTGGAGCCGTGACGTCAGCGTTATCAGGGGAAATGGTTTTGGTGTTTACAAGATACCAAAACCGTTGTGTTTTCCAAAAAATCCTCCCTGGGAGTAGATCTCAAAAACTTGCGGTTTCATGCCTGCGTTTGCTGTTTTCATGTACATGATATAGTGCAACCGCGGGAATTTTTCCGCGTTTGCACCGTTTCGTGTTGCCGTGAGAACAGGGCCTTAATGAGACAAAAGTGACTCCTCGCCTCATGAAAACAACCTTCAAGATTCCAACCTGACTGGTTTCAAGGCAAGCCACTGAAGTGAAACTGCCCTCCATAATGTCAATGAGTGACATCACACTGCTAGAGCAGCCTATCTCTCACTCTCAGCTCTGTGGTCATCTTTCCAGACCTTTCTGCTGCTGTTAACAGCAGAAAGGTCCAGGGGCCATATTCACAAAACATTTTATCTTAGCGCTAAGAGTACTCCTAAGGAGCACTAAAAGTTCTTAGGAGTAATTTCTTAAAACCTATTCACAAAGCTGCTAAGACCAACTTTTACTAAGGAATGGGAGGGACTCCTAAGCTAAGACTAGAGGGCGGGGTTGACCCTGTTGCTATGGATGATGTCATGTTCATACCTTCTATGCCCACAGTGATTGGCTGAGACGGAATGAGTCTCTAAGGCTGTGTTCGGAAAGCCATACTAACGTCCTACATACTCAACATCTAGATATATACTGTACTACATACTGTCTACTCAAAGATCGTGTATGCGAGGTGCGTCGAAACATTCACACTGAAGTATACTCAAGCAATAAATAATTTCTTCTTCTTCTTATAAGATTCCGGCCGTTTAGACGCTGTTTAGCGTATTGCCGCCCTCCACATGTTAGATATAGAACTAGATTTTTACATACAGTCCTGTGTTGTGCAGGAAATGCAGAATTGTAAATAAAGAATTGAAAAAAAAAACTTCCTTAGTTAGTTAGTTAGTTAGTTAGTTAGTTAATTTATTTAGCACACATTAACAATTAATGGTGCAAGGAGGGAACGAAGCCCAATGGGCTTGTACAGAGTTCCACCCCTATCAATAATCACAATGAAATCATATTCAGGCTAACAAATAAACTCTAGAAATTAAGGAGACAAAGTACATAATACTCAAAATAATCAAAAATAGATGGGAAAAAAATGTGATAAATACATGTCAAAGATAATGAAAAAATTAGAAAGAAAAAGAAAAAAGCAAAGGAGAAGACAGGAGGTTATTAGAAGATTCACAAAAAGATAAGGTGTTTTTTAAGCTGCTTTTTAAAGAGTGAGTGGGATGATATGGATCTTAAAAGGGGAGGTAAGACATTCCATAATGCCGGGCCTCTATAATATATACTAAATTGATGATGTGATGTGCGGGAAAAGGGTAAAGATAAGTTGTTATTGGTGCTCTGTCTAGTGCGATATGAATGTACGTTAAATGAATAAGTGAACAAAGTCTGAAAGCTTTCCGGGAGATCTTGGTTTCTGTAAATAAACTTGTGAATGAATAAACATATGAGATAGATATTGAATTTGTGAATTGGAAATATATAAAAATTAATAAAAAGTGGTGCTGACGGAGCATATCTATTTGAATGTGAGATGAATCTTAAGAATCGCTTCTGAATAATACATAATTTTTTGAGATGGTTGGGATATGAAGCTGCCCAGACCAGATTACAGTAGTTCAAGAAAGGAAACAAAAAACTATAATATAAAGTTAAATGGGCAGAAGGATGAATTAAAGGACAAACTTTCCTTAATATGCCCATCATCTCTGTGGACCTTTTGCAAACCAGGTCAATGTGATTTGACCAATTAAGTCTTTCGTCAACTAGAACTCCCAAAAATTTGGTAGCCTTTACTTGCATAATTTCTGATCCGTTAATAAGTACTTTTGCTTGTTCTTTGGGGTAAGACTTGTTTATGTTGCAAAAGATCACAAAGTTACATTTCTTCACATTAAGTGTTAATTTATTAATTTGAAACCATTTGGCAATAGAGCATAATTCATCATTCACACAGTCAATCAAATAATTAAAGTCATTATGAGTTGCTATGAGATTAGTGTCATCAGCAAATAATACAGGAAAAAGATGTTTGCAAGACATGACTAAATCGTTTATATAGATCAAAAATAATAAAGGGCCCAGTATTGAGCCCTGTGGCACCCCATGTATAATTCTGGACTTGGTAGAAGAATAGCCATTAAGCGACACATACTGTTCTCTGTTAGTTAAGTAATTCTTAAACCAGTTCAGGGCAATATCCTCCACTCCATATCTATTTAATTTGCTTATCAGAATACTGTGGTTAACCGTATCGAACGCTTTGCTTAAGTCCAGAAATATCCCAATGGCAAACTCACCATTGTCCATAGCTGTTGAAATTATATTCGTTATCTGGAGTAATGCATGCTCTGTTGAATGTTTTTTACGAAATCCATACTGGTGAGCATATAGGATCTTATTATCAGTTAAGTGCTTGGATATTCTTGCATAAACTAATTTCTCCAATAATTTAGAGATGCAAGGCAGGATTGATATAGGTTTATAGTTCCCGAAATCATCAGTAGCACCTGTTTTGAAAATAGGGATAACTTTAGCAATTTTAAGATGGAAGGGAATAATTCCAGATTGGAGTGATAAAGAAAGAATATGGGTTAGCGGTTGAATTAAATGATCAGTGGTTTCTTTTAACAAAATGCTCTTTATGCCATCATGACCTGGGGCTGAATTCTTTAATTCCATGATGATATTATGGACCTCCTGTGTAGTTGGAGGTACAAAGGTATTGAGAGGAGGATATTGCCCCTTAATCAAGTTACAAGGGTTCTCATTTGTACCCAAGATACTTGATGCCAGATCACAGCCAACATTAACAAAAAAATTATTAAAGCCATCAGCTATTTCGGTAGGGTTTGAGAGAATTCTCTCTTTCCCACGCATCTCTACAGGTGCAGTTGCTTCTGATTTCTTGTGATTCAACAAATGATTAATGAGGTTCCAGGTTGACTTGATATCGTTTGAAGCTTGGGTGAATTTTACTGCATAATAATTTTTTTTTGCTTTCCTAATATCAGCTATAAATTTGTTTTTATATTTCTTATAAATTTCTATGCTTGTCGTTAGAAAAGACGCGATTTGAGATTTCTTTATTTAGAAGGGACAGCGCACATTGATAAACATGAGCACCAAAGTTCAACATGTAAATGTGCCAGATTTAGCCATGGAGGCTAATTTTCACCTGTAGTCCCTGTAGGTAGATAGCTTAAAAGAAACATTAAGAAAAGAAAAATACAAAAATACAACACATAAACACAAAAACAAAATGACACAAGCACAGATAAGTAAAATGATACAATAATTTTTCCAACACATAACAGGTTGGTGATGTGTGAAAAATATGAAACAAGTAGCATACATACAGATAAAAGTGCATGAACATATGGCACGATTAAAACAAATAAGCATTTAAAGAAAGACAAAAAGCACAGACAAGGAGCATACAAGTGGCATGAATGCAGACAAAAACACATAAGCACAAACAAGTGCATACAAACAAGGAGCATAAACTCAGACACAAACACAATTAGTAAACACAAAGACAAACACACTATCCCAGATTATTATGGACGCATATTTGATTTGTCAGTAGCCAGTTTTTTATATATTTTGAGAAGGATTTGAGTGATGTAATGTTCCTTAGTTCTGTGGGTATGGTATTCCAAGTATGTGCTGCTCGATAGGAAAAGGCTGACTGCCCAAAATAACTTTTTCTATATGGTATTTTACAATCCCTTCTTGTGGATGCTCTGGTGGAAGAGTTTATATTTTGTTTTACAAATTCCTTTAGCGGAGGGGGAGCCATACCATGAAAGATTTTATATACAAGTAGAATGTCTGCAAACTTAATCATGTTTTCCCAGTTTAACAAATCATATTTTATCAAGATTTTACAATGTGATATGAATTAGATTTTTTATCTAGCATTTTCAACGCCTGTTTGAGGCCTGTTTCAGTTGTTTTGTTTCAACTGAGCGTAATGTGGTCCGTCCTGCCTGTGACCAGCTGGTAAGACAGTAATTAATGTAGTGAATATGTACATGGGTTCATTCATTCATTAAGACTTTTGACTCTAAAGTGAATTAAGACTTGGTTTCTGACCAAGCAAAATGTTTGTGTCCCAACCCCCCAACATTCCTCTGGTTGAAGCCAAGGCTTTATCTGTGTTTTCACACCTTGTAGTTGCTCTGTCCTGACCCAAGACAGGATGTCCCACATGACTCCTGTCTCTTCTGCTATTGGTCAGAAGTCTTTTGCTGTTTTTGATAACAGCGAGTGAGCTAAACAGCTCACTCTCTCTTCTCTACGAACCTCAAGGAAGGAGGTTCGCCTCTCTCTTCTCTACGAACCTCAAGGAAGGAGGTTCGCCTCTCTCATCTCTACGAACCTCAAGGAAGGAGGTTCGCCTCTCTCTTCTCCTCGCAACGTCAAGGAAGGAGGTCTGCTCTCTGCTATTCTTCATGCACCATCCGAGGTGCTGAAGCTTCTTCTCCTCTCCTCCACCAAGGGAGGTTGGAGGACGCTCAGCTTGGCCTACCAACAAAGGAGGCTAGCACGCTCTCTCCTGCCTTGCTAACCACCCCAGACCGGGGGTAGCTCAACCTTCTGGACCCCGACTCTCTGCTCTCCCTGATCCAAGCTCTACAACACGGCCTGTCCAAACAGCCGTGAAGCCCCTCTCAACCAAAGAGGAACAAGGATCCACCCTGTTGCTCCCAGCAACTAAAGAGGTACCAGGAGAACCAGGAGAACCTGGGAACGAACCAAGCTCCCACAAAGGCCAGACCCTTTAAGAGGAAGAAGAACTACCAGAGACAACAACGCCAGTTAGCCCGCCGCTACTGAAGAACCAAAGGACCAGTTCATCCGAACTGAATCAAGACCGACCCTGCCAAGCAAAACCCCTGTTCCATGCCAAAAGGATCCAGAACCTCTCACACTGCAACAAACGCTGTGTATCATCATCTGGTATCGTATGAACTTCTGGGCAGTTAGCTTAGCTTAGCAGGAACACATGGCTTAAAGGACTGTTAACTTGGAAATGTATATTTACTGATTTTGAACTGTTCATTGTTACTTTGTAATTGGGTTTACAATACTGTGATATTACATTGAACTTATTGGTTAGATACCCAAACATTTATATTGATTTGAATTAACCTTAAGGGGGAACACAGAAGCCTCAAGCTTCCCCCCCCCCCCACCGACAAAGGTTTTTCACACACACACACACACACACACACACACACACACTGTGTGTTTAGTTTTAGTGGTTTTTAAATGTGTTGGATTTTGTTTACTTTGTGTAAATAAATTACATGCATTTTCTTTTGTAACTAGAGGTTTCTGTCATTCATTTGTGTGAATATTATTGGGAAGTCCGCAACCAACAATGACAAGGATTCTGTAGCCTTCAGTGTTAAGATCATATTACCAAATTTATAATAGTAATTATTTGATTACATTATTTTAGGGAAATGATCATTGAGACTAGGATTTATTAATGTTGATTAATTTAACTGAACATTAAAGTAATCGACATTTGAGAATAAACCATTGATTAAACGAGACAATTTGCTATTATTTTTCCATTCTTAAATGAATGGTGGTGCCCCTTTTGAACTTTAATAAACTATTAAAGTATTATTAATCATCAGATTAATTTCTAATAGCAGAATTAATCTGAAACGCCTGTACCCGCTACATAAATGGTGCCCCGTGTGAGGCTTGATATTGTTGACTTTGTTAGTAGAATTATTTCAACAAACAACCCAAGTGTTTGAATAATAAAAGAATTTGAGTCAAGGCAGGCTTCAGAGCAGGTGAAATTTACTTGCGGACAGCAGCAAGGGAATCAACAATGTATCTGGTTTGGTACATTGCTGAATACAAAGAAATGAACAGTGTACATGGGATTATATGCAAGTGAAAGTGTGTGCGCAAACACACTAGGTTCGTGTGTTCAGAACATTTGAGTTTCGCTGACGAAAGCTGAAAGATTTTTAATTAGGCAGATAACAGACTATGGGAAATTTGGGGAGTCTTTTTTACTCCCCCATCAACTTTCAACCACTGTGCACATGAATGTGTCATACCTCTGTATGTGCCAAACTCTCATTAGGCAGTTTTCTTCTTCAAGGCTAAACAACAGTTGTAGCAAAAACACTTTGGAGTTCTTTAAGTTTACTGGGACAAAGTTCAACAGGCAGAAAGCATATATTGTAGCATTAAAATATTATACAATCATAAGGCAAATTAAATTCTACTAACATTCCACCCTTTTGTAAAATATTTAATGCAACATTAATGCAACACTTCTAAGCAAAAAGGTAAAGCATATGAGTAAATATATTTCATTTAAGCAGAATATATCGAGTACATCTCAACATTACAGTTGTGAAATTGCAAGTGTGTGTACTGGTGCAACATCGTCTATAATAATAATAATAATTCATTTTATTTAGAGGGCGCCTTTCTTAGCACCCAAGGTCACCTTACAGGGCAGTTTAAAAACAAAACAAACAAAATCAGCAATCATAAAAAACACAAGAACAAGATACATTGAACAATTTACATAAGTGGGGTGAAATGGGTTAAATGGAATATGTCAGATTAAAAAGATGTGTTTTGAGACGGGACTTAAAAGTGGAAAGAGTGTCAGAATTACGGATGTCAGGTGGGAGGGTGTTCCAGAGGTGGGGGGCAGATCGGCTGTATGCCCTGGACCCCATGGTAACCAGGCGGGTGGGTGGAACAGTGAATTCAATGGAAGAGGAGGACCGGAGAGTGCGGGTGTGTGTGTTGGTGTGCAGGAGGTCACATATGTATGGAGGGGCGAGGTTGTGGAGGGCCTTGAAGGTGAGGAGCAGAATCTTAAAGTTGATGCGGGTTTTGACCAGGAGCCAGTGAAGCTGCTGAAGGACAGGGGTGATGTGATTAATGGAGGGGGTTCTGGTGATGATGCGAGCAGCAGAGTTCTGGACCAGTTGGAGTTTACGGATGGATTTGAGGGGGAGACCGAAGAGGAGGGAGTTACAATAGTCGATGCGGGAAGTGACCAGACTGTGGACAAGGATGGTGGCAGTGTGGGGGGTAAGGGAGGGGCGGAGGCGGTTGATGTTTCGAAGGTGGAAGTAGGCAGTACGGGTAATGTTATTGATGTGGGGTTGAAATGATAGTGTGGGGTCGAGGATGACACCCAGGCTCTTAACCTGGGGGGAGGGGGAAACAGTGGAGTTATCAATGGTGAGAGAAAAGCTGTCGGTTTTGGATAATGTAGATTTGGTGCCAATGAGGAGAACCTCGGTTTTGCTGCTGTTTAATTTCAGGAAGTTTTGAGTGAACCAGGTTTTTATTTCTGAGATGCAATCAGTAAGGGAAGTGGGCGGGAGAGTGGACGAGGGCTTTGTAGCGAGGTAGAGCTGGGTGTCATCAGCATAACAGTGGAAATTAATGTCAAATTTGCGGAAGATATTGCCGAGGGGAAGGAGGTAAATGATGAAGAGTAGGGGCCCCAGGACCGAGCCCTGGGGAACACCTGAGGTGACGGGGGAGGGGATGGATTTAAAAGACTTTACTTGAACAAATTGAGTACGGCCAGAAAGATAAGATGTGAACCAATCTAATGGAGTGTTGGTGATGCCAATGGAGGATAGTCTGCTGAGCAGGGTAGTGTGACAGATGGTGTCAAAGGCTGCACTCAGGTCCAGGAGGATGAGGATGGTGAGTAGTCCAGAATCAGCTGCCATAAGGAGGTCATTGGTGATTTTGATGAGTGCAGTTTCAGTGCTATGGAGTGGGCGGAATCCGGACTGGAACTGTTCATAAAGGTTATTGTCAGATAGGTGAAAATGGAGTTGGGAGGCCACTGTCTTTTCCAGGATTTTGGAGATGAAGGGAAGATTGGATATGGGACGGAAGTTGTTGAAGTTGGAGGGGTCTGCACCAGGTTTTTTCAGAATTGGGGTGATGGCAGCAGTTTTGAAGGATGTAGGGACAGTTCCAGTAGTAAGAGAGGAGTGGATGATTGCAGAAATGAGAGGAACTAGGGAGGGGAGGGAGGCCTTAACCAGATGTGTGGGTAGGGGGTCAAGTTGACAGGTGGATGGCTTGGATTTCCGAATGAGTTCAGTGATTTCTGAGATAGTAGGGAGCTGGAAGGAGGAGAATGAGTGTGTGGAAGGGTGAAAGTCGGCTGATATATTGAGATGAGGGGTTGGTCCAAGGTGCTGGTGAATGTTTTTGATTTTATCGATGAAAAAGGACATCATGGAGTTGCAGAAGGAGGTTGTGTACAGGTGAGGGGGGAGAGAATCCTGGGGTTGGGTAATTTTGTTAAGTAGGGAAAAAAGTGACTTAGAGTTTCCTTTGTTGGCAGTGATCATATTGGAGTAGTAGTGGGTTTTAGTGCTGGCAATAGAGTCTTTATAATGCAAGATGTGGTTCTTGTACATCTCTTTGTGAATACTGAGACCAGTTTTCCTCTGAAGACGTTCAAGTTGCCGACCTTTGGCTTTCATTAAATGGAGATTGGGAGTGAACCAAGGGGCAGAGATGGAAAAGGAAACAGATCTGGTTTTTAATGGGGCAAGGGAATTAAGGATATTATTGAGTCCAGTGTTGTAATGAGAGACCAGTTCATCAGGGGTGGATAGATTGCGAATGTCAGGGAGGCAGGAGGAGTGGATTCTTGAAGTGAGAGTGGCAGGGTCAATATTCTTTATATTACGAAATGAAATATGGCGGGGTTTTTTTGAGATGGAGAGAGCGAGTTTAAATGTAAATGAGAGGAGAAAATGGTCAGTTATGGGGAGTTCATCAGCTGTGAGATCAAAAGGGGTGACACCAGAGCAGCAGATTAAGTCCAGAATGTGTCCTTTGGAGTGTGTGGGGAAAGTGGTATGTTGTTGACATCCAACACTATCTAAACAGGAAGTAAAGTCTTTGGTGAGAGGCAGATTGATATTGTCCATGTGAATGTTAAAATCACCCAGTAGAATTATGTTTGGTGAGAGAGAGGATAAATGGGTGAGAAAGGCAGCAAAGTCATTTAAAAATTCACTATTCGGTTTAGGGGGGCGGTAGACGGTAGCAATGATGGTTGGAGTGGGACCAGACAACTCGCAGACAACAGATTCAAACGAGCTGCAGACAGGCACTGACACCAGCGAGACCTTCAACTTATCGCGGTAAATCATCACGAGACCTCCTCCCCGGCCAGAGCCACGGGGTTGACAGATGTAAACAAACCCGCTAGGAGTGGATTCAATCAGCTGAGAGAAGTCGTTTGGCTGTTGCCATGTCTCGGTTAAACATAGAAAGTCTAGCTTGCGATCAGTGATGATATCCTGGATGAGATGTCCTTTGCCTGTCAGTGAGCGGATATTAAGCAGAGCGAAGTTGAGTGCGGTGTTGTCACAGCTGACGGAGCTAGCCGACCGAGCTAGGCGGGCTAACACACCGTGGTCGACGCTGTGGTCGACAGCCCGGCTGGTTGAGCGTGGAGGGGGAGGAGAGCTGGACCAGATGGACTTAATTCCTGTAGAGCTGTTGTGGTGGAAATTCCTGCGGGACCCTCGGTGGATGTATCTCCGGCGGGGCTGGAAGGCGATGTCCGGGTGAAGGTGGAAAGCCTCCGGCGGAGGTCCGGGCAGGTGACAGCGGAGCCGGAGCAGGTCAATGGCTGAGTACTGGAGCAAACCCGTCACTGGTAGATGAGCAGGCATTAATACGATCCAGACACAGACAAACCAGATGTATGTCCTAGTGGCCCATATTGTAGATTTTGGCAGCATCAACGGCCAGCCAACGGCCAGTGGAGACGCCAGTTGAGTCTCAAACCGGAGCAAAGCAGGTAAGCTAGCCGCCAGTGAATTGTAATTTTCACAGAAACGGTAGTGCGAGAAGATTGTAGAAATAATTCAAATTATGCCAATCCCAATGTCCGATTAGGTCACAGAATCATAAAATAAATGTTGAAAGTATGGAGAGTTCAAAAGTTTAAAGAAGTTACAAAGTTACCGGCGAGCAGCGGCATCAAGTTGCCAGCGTTCACTCGTTGCCATAACAATTAACATAACTATGTACAATTAACATAACTATGTACAGTTTCAGAGAGGACAGTCTTTGCAGAAGCCAGGGAACAGGAACCGAGATCGTCTTGATGGTCAACAAGTCCTTCTTGGCATTCCGACGCAAAGTGTTCTTTCTATTACAGTCACTGGGAATGGTTATGTATCAGATATTACCATAACCTATTCAGATTGTTCCTCAGTGTCCAATTCGTCCTCATTGAAGCATGGTCAGCTTCGTCTTCTTGTTGTATCTGAAACAGAATGAATATGAGCAGTAACATGTTCTCAAAAGAAATGCTCATCATTCTGCCAGGGTTGTTTCTCTCCAATAACAGTACACAGCTTTTAATATATCATCCTATCCGCATTGCTTGCTCTAGATGTCACAATTAACGCATAACAACATTTTAGGATAGGTTTGATTTCATTCTTCCACATGGTTGTCTGTGTAGGGTAGCATTTAAGCACACACATCTTTCTTTCACATTTCAGGCCCTCCTTTTTCTTTCCCTCAGGGACTCAGGGACTGAATCTCACACACACATTCTTTCATGACGAGAAGCTCTCTACTTCTCCAAATCTGACATGGTGTTATACTTTGTTACTTCAAATAACAGAAGTTAACATCTTGGTTAAGTATACGTGTCTTTACAGTTAACCAGTTTTTGAATCAATTTATATCAACAATACACATTATGATGATATTTTCTGCATAAAAATCCTCTTTAACTTTTAATTCAAATCAAAACATTGAACAATTCTTTTTAGTGAACATTTTCATATAAAAAGAACACAAAAGGACGCTCATTTGTAAGTTTCTGCTGGGACTTCAAATGACTGACTGCACCTTTAATTTTTAAGGTTGACTATGGGGCTTGGATTGGCGAGATATTCAGCTCTAAACTTTAAAGCGTTTAGACAAAAACAGTCATCATAACAGCATAACAATTGTATGCACACTTACTAAAACCCTCTTTTATCTCTCTTCCCCTACGTACTTTTTCTTTCTTTATAACATCCAAACAATCTTTTTCCATCTTTTCTCTTCAACTTTCAACAACATTCTCTTATTCATCTCCTGGGCCACCACCTTTCTCTGATTTATTTTTTCCTTTTCTGGGGTGGGGGCACTTGCGATACCAGTGACCCTGCTGTTTGCAATTGAAACACCAAGTTCGCTTCTTGCCCTTCTCCTCTCTTGCCTTTCTCTGTTTCTCGTCTCTCTCTTGCTTGGTTTTAAACTCATCTCCTTTGCCTCTCTCAGCTGTCTGGTGAATGACCTCATTGTTTCTCACAAGCCCCTCATAGGCTGTAACCAGCTGCAGGAGTTGAGCTGTATGTTCCTCACTCTTCTTAAGGAGATTTTGCAGGAGATTACACTTCTGTGACAGACAATTTTCAACACTCTCCTGGATAAATTCCTGAATTTCCTCTTTAAACTGGACTTTGCTTATTTTTATCTCATCATTATCCATTTTACAAGCAATTTAATTTTTTTTAAAATGTAAAATCAAATATCAAATTACCCAGTAATCAATTTAACAGGGTGAACACCCCTATTCCCTCCAATTGATTAACAAAATTCACCAATTTAAAACTAGAACACTCTATGTGATGTTTCCTAAACAACACAAATAAGTCTACTCTGCAGTTGTAGACTATTGACAAACATAGGTGAGACTTATTTTTTGGTTAGTGTTAAGACCTCAAAACACTAGTAAAAATTGTGACAAGTTTTGTATACTTAGTGACCCACCTTTAACACTAATCACAGCTTTTTGTTCTTCCTAAACAGTGAAACTTCATAAACACTCGTATGGTGTCTAACAGTAGCTTTTTCAGCCGCAACCAATTGTTTTCATAAATTAAACTCTCAGTTTTATTCTAACTTCCTAGTGTTATGAAACAAAAGATAACTGCCAGACGTGGTTTTTTCAGATATCAACTGTCTGAATAAAAGGGAATACTCTGAATCCCACACTAATGATCATATTTGAGACTTTTTTTGTTGCTGAGTGTAATTCCTCAAACACTACAGGTTGAGATATTTTTCTCTTTAGTGCATCTTCCCAAACACTACGATCAGTTATTCTCCCCTAGAACATCTGCTTCATAAACTAGTTTAGCTCAACAAAAAACATAAAACAAAGGAACCACCCTAATTCCTGGTCAAAACAAACAACAAAATCAGCTGTTTTTATTCACCTGATTCGAAGAAAGCCTCGACTCGCTCAGCTCTGGCTCTGGATTCCGTCACCCCCTCTCCGTCCAAGTCGAGTCTGCTGACGGCCTCTCCCTGTGGGAAAGAAAAAGGATCTCTCTGCTGCCTAAAAGCGTCAAATACCTTGGACAAGGTATGAAAACATTAGATATTTCACGAAAACTTAAGTGTGATCATCATACTGTGAAGATTTGTGGCTGATTCAGAGCACAGACGGGTTTTTTCGGATAAAGGTAATATGAGGAAGGTTTCTGCTAGACCAGCGGTTCCCAAACTTTTTTAGCCGCGCACCCCCTTCTATGTCCCAACCGGGTTGACGCACCCCCACACCTTAAAAAAAATAAAAAAAATGCAACAAGCTTTTTTATAGTCATATTAAAGGTGGCATGTTCAATCATGCTCTAATGACCAGAACACACATAATAAAATAATCACGATCACAACAAGGGGCAGAAAGCAGATAAAATGGGGAAAATATTATAGCCTAATATTTTGTCACGTTGAGCAACTATTGCAGCAAGTTTAAATGACCGTGGAGCAAACAACCCCGTCATCATAACACTTGTTATGGAAATAAAATTAGAACGCCAGTCATTTTAAATAAATTGCGAGAATGAATTTAGAGGCCACAAACTAGGTGCGCATATGCGTAGAAGAAGATAACTTCGCTGCATTTTGAATAGCCCCCATTTATTTATTAATTAAAATTCAAGTTTTTGATTCAAAATTTTACAAAGGAAATGTTTATTTACATGTCTTTATTGTGTGGGGAAAAAACACTGTACCCGTATTGGTCTGAGTATAAGACAACCCCGATTATAAGACGAACCACCCGTTTTTCAAAACTCAACTCAATCAATTTTATTTATTTAAATAATATACGAAAATAAAAACGCATTGAAAAAAACACTTTTCTTCATTGCAAATAAACAGTAGGATAGTGCAAATAGACCGAACTCTGATGTGTTCACCACAGACTATTCTTCACACGCAAATTCCTCTGCCCCGCTGTGATCGCTCTCGCTGTCATCTCTCCTATGCTCTGGTTCGGTCATCCTCGCTGCTGTCCTCGGCATCTGAGACGCAGCATTTATTTAATGCTCATAGTTAATCACATAGTAATACGATTTCGACTTGAAAAGGTCTAATCTAAATGAAAAGCTAGTATCAAAAGGTTTATTAGTTATGTCCTATCAAACCCATATTAACCAACTTGTAGCACAATGCTTAAATTGTCTATTATTCCTTCATAAAGACGACTCTCCGCTCACCACCGTTCCTACAAGAGACGCGAACCCCGTCCTCTTTGTTTAATAGCGCTGGATTTACCCTCTTTACCACCTGAGTTTTACATTTATCGAAAGTATAATATTCAATATATACCACTGTGTTGAAAAGTGTCTATTTTATCAGAGCCACCTCATCCTAGGGTGAGGCCGACCTCCTCTAAACTATTAACCCTTTCTAATATTGCTTCTCAAAATACTTCTCTATGTTTTAGAATAAAGATTTCAATTCGCAAGTTATTGTTTGTAAGTTGTACGTAACTTAGTTTGTAAACCACCCTTCTAATAAAATAGAACAGATATACTATTTTCAGAATATAAACATCTAGTTTAATCTGGGAAGGTATTTATAACCTATTCTTTTATTTTAAAGAGGACCTATGATGCTTTTTGACTTTTATGACCTATAAACGTTGTTATGATGATTCATAGTCATGCTTAACCATACTAAATTATCAAATAATGACTTACATGCATTTCGACATATTCCCTGCTGACCGTCTGGGGTGTCTGTGCAGAGCACTAAACACTATTCTAGCCAGTCGAGAAGTCACGTGTTCAAAGCGGTCTACCCTTTCATAATTTGTGCCGTCGCATAAAACTTTGTGACGTCTCCACGCGGATGTTTCCATGTATGGTAATGCTGTCACTTCCCTGTTCGCGTCTGCCTCGCGTCTGCCTCGCGCCCTTATAGGTCCATGCTCGCGCTTCCCGCCACTGAAAGTGTTCCGGAAGGAAGGTAACCAATCACAACGGAGTGGGGTTTGCAGGAGGGGGGGGAGGGGAGCGGAGATGGCCGAAGCACAGGCGGAGGGAGCCGAAGCACACACACTCAAGTGTTGACAGGATGTGCTGGATCGCCAAAATAAGAGAAAGAGCTTCCCGAAAATCTACATAGTTTTTTGTGATGTGATTCGTGTCAGGTTGCTCTATAGCAGTGTAAAACAAGAAATTAAGACCAGAAAAGTAGCATAATAGGTCCTCTTTAAAGATTAGGTGTATCAACATATTCTCTCCTTACAGAGAGGTTAGTTGTATGAGGTTGTGTATGTTTTAAATCAGTAATGTGCCGTTGTGTGAAACAAATTGAACTTACCTCCCCAGGGACGAAACCATCTCTTTGAAGAAAAAAAACCCTATACCTAAAGTCCTTCTGTTCCAGTTATAAACTAATTCACAACTGAGGCTTTACAACATTTAAGGGATTTTATTTACAAAATACAAGAGAGTATAGGTAGAATACATAACATGGACAAGAAAGGAAAAGAAAAGAGGTTGTATGCCTATAACTCATTCAATAGAGTTATTTTGACTTGGTTCTCGTTTCTAAATTTGTTGTAGCTCGTGAAACAATACCCCAACACTTGCATGAGTGCCGGTAAGTATTATCTTAAGCGCTACGAAAACGTCATGTCGTACAAGGGGTTAGACAGATATCCTTATCGCGCCTAGATAATAAAAGGCTTTTCCCATTGGTTAAAGGTTCCATAAAAGTATCTGTCTATTACCCTGTAACTCAGTCAGTTTTCCTATTTCTAAAAATTCTTGATCAAGTCATTCTTAGTGTCAAGAGGTTCAAAGATGTGTTTTTAAAAGACTTTGCCTCTAAATACTTTGAAGTCCAAAATCTTTCAGAGTATTTTGGACTCACAAAGTTTTTTCTAAGTTTTTCTTCTGCCTCCATGGTGGGAGACAGAGAGAGCTGGAACAGAGTAGTGTCTGCAAAAAACGGCCCCAAAAAGCCTTGTCCTGCTCAAAACTTGCTGTTATATAGTGACTTGAAAAACCAATGAGACTTGAGAGAAGGAGGAGTGAAAAAGACACAGCTGCGTGGGGGAACCCCGGTAGCCCCCTCCCTCTACTCCTTACTACTGTATGACCATATAAGGTCCTTCCCCCTACTCACTTCCTATGGCCCTATGGTCCTCCCATTCTATTCTGTTTCATTAAACATTTCCTACTTTTACTTATTGACAAAAAGAAATACAAATGTCACAATATATGCACAAGTAATAAGTTGCATCAAGGTCACCTCACTCAACAATAGCCAGCCTAGTGCTGAAACGAAAGCTATAACACCGTGGTTTAAGGCTGAAATGATAACCAGGGCACGTTAACGTTGTCGAGGGGAAGCCCTTCGAGATCTCCGTTGGTTTCAGTTTACAGCTCACAAAGTGACAATCACCACCATCACATGGACAGCATTTAAATAAAGCGTCTCATTCTTAAAATCATTAGGGCTTTGATGCAAATGATGAAATCTGAACATTACAGCAGCAGTGCTAGTGCGTAAAAGGACAGCGCAGTTGGCATCTCTCCTCAGCACAACTGCAGCAGCTAAAAAGCCACAGTCGATCGCTCTGCCGATTCCTGCATATAAAACTGCAAATAAAACCCTCTTATACTCGGACCAATATGGATTGTGTAATGATCAGACCGCCATTACATTTTTCATCTCGCGCACCCCCTAGCAGCAGCTCACGCACCCCCAGGGGTGCGCGCACCACACTTTGGGAATCCCTGTTAGACAAAGTCATCGGAATAGGAGAGCAGCTGCTAAAATGCCATCACAAAGCATCAGACAGGTATTTGAAGCTTCTGGTGCCTCTGGTCTCCCGTAAATCTCAAGGTGTAGGATCCAGAAGCTTGCAGTTGTGCATAAACCTATTATTCGGCCACCCCTAAACAATGATCACAAGCTGAAACAGTTGCAGTGGGCTCAGGAATACATGAAGACTCATCTTCAAACAGTCTTGTTTACTGATGAGTGCCGTGTAACCCTGGATGGTCCAGATGGATGGAGTAGTGGATGGTTGGTGAATGGCCACAATGTCCCAACAAGACTGCGACGTCAGACATTTCATTTTTCATTTCATTTAACTTTTATTTATCCTCGAGAGACCAATTGAGGGGTGACCCTCATTTCCAATGACGTCGAGTCAAAACAAATTCAAAACAACAATACAAACAAAACATTCAATGCAAATACATCAAATACACAACAAGTGAAGAGAAGAGAAAACAAAACGATTGAAACATTTACAGAGTGGGGAAGAGTGGCAGCAACCAAAAGGCATAAAGTACAATATAGCCTAATTAAAACAGTTACAGGTAGAGTTTGGCAGATCCAAGATAGTCTGTTTAAATTGGCCAAAGGATATGAATGTATTTAGTTTAATTTTTAGCTGTAAGTTGTTCCAGGAGTCAGGTGCACTGAAGCTAAAAGCTGTCTTTCCCAGCTCAGACCGGGCTTGTGGGACATAAAGCATAAGCATGTCAGTGGAGCGGGTCTGATAAAGCCCATCTGAAACAAGCAGCATTTCTGTTAAATAACGAGGAAGCTTCCCGGTCAAGGCTTTGTAAATAAAAATATGCCAATGTGCGTCACGTCTCTCTTTAAGGGAGGACCACCCAACCTTTTCATATAAGAGACAATGGTGTGTGTCATAAGCATCTCCTGTGATGAACCTTAAAGCAGAGTGAAAAACTGAGTCTAGGAGTTTAAGACATGAATGTGATGCATGCCGGTAGACCACATCACCGTAATCAAGGACAGACATAAAAACTGCCTCAATAATCCTTTTCCTACTGAACAACGGGAAGGTGGCTTTGTTCCTATAAAAATATCCAATCTTTTGTCGCAGACGACAGACAAGATTTTTTATGTGAAATGTAAAAGAGAGTTTTTCATCTATCCAGATGCCGAGATATTTATATTCAGTGACTCTTTCAATTTGAGATCCATTATTTGTGTGAATAATAAGATCATTAAAATGTGAAGTTTTTGCTCTGGAGAAACACATATATTTGGTTTTGTCTGTATTAAGAACAAGCCTGAGGTCCACTAGACAGTCCTGCAGGGTGTTAAAAGAGCTTTGTAGGTTCTCAATAGATTGGTGCACCGAATCGGAAATGCAATACAGTACTGTGTCGTCAGCGTATAGATGGGCGTGTTTTTGGCGATGAAACAATGTTATTTATATAAATTGTGAAAAGAACTGGACCTAAAATTGAGCCCTGTGGGACACCATTTGTAACAGTTAAAAACTCAGACTGGTATCTTCCCAGTTTAACTGACTGCTGTCTATCAGAGAGATAATCCCTAAACCAGCTACATGCAGACTGATCAAAGCCAATGTCATGCAGCCTCTGTAAAAGCAAATGGTGGTCAACAGTATCAAAGGCCTTTGAAAGATCAATAAAAAGTGCTGCACAGTGCTTTTTCTTGTCTAATGCTGTAACAATGTTGTCTACAACCAAAGTCACAGCAGAGACAGTACCTGCCCTAAAACCAGATTGGAATGGGCTCAAAATGGAAGCACTAGTTAGAAATGTTTTTAACTGATTATTAATAAGTGATTCTAGAATTTTTGCGAGGCATGGGAGTTTGGAAATTGGCCTGTAGTTATTAAGATTATTTTTGTCACCACCTTTATGTAAAGGAATTACATGAGCTTTTTTCCAAATTTTAGGAACTATTCCAGAGGAGATGGAAAGATTAAAAATATGGGTAATTTGTTTTGATATTATATGTGTAGAGAGCTTGATTGAAAACGGGTCCAAATTGTCCTCTCCCATGTACTTCTTGGGGTTGATGGCGAGGAGCGCATCTACAACAACACTTGTGGGAAGAAGATCAAGGCTGAAAAGAGGAGTTTGAGAGACAGGCGGTACGTTACTACTGGTGGTAGAAGGCCTATATCCTCCATTCTGAAAGAGTTGACCAGCAGCTACAAAATGTTTATTAAAAGCTAAACCAATCTCTTTTTGATCATTGAGAGTGTGACCATTTAATTTGATCTGAGTGGGAACTGTGCTAGAATTGTTTTTATTATAGTTCACAGCTTTCCAAAATAGTGCAGGGTTAGAGTAGCAGTTTGAGATTAATTCAAGGTAGTATTCAGATTTGGCTTTCCTGACCATGGCTGTGTACTTATTCCTAAGGTGTCTAGGTGGCGGAGTCATGTTTTGGGCCGGAATCATGGGGAGAGAGCTGGTAGACCCCTTTAGGGTCCCTGATGGTGTGAAAATGACCTCTGCAAAGTATGTTGAGTTTCTGACTGACCACTTTCTTCCGTGGTACAAAAAGAAGGAAAGTGCCTTCCGTAGTAAAATCACCTTCATGAATGACAATGCACCATCTCATGCAGCAAAGAATACCTCTGTGACATTGGCTGGTATGGGCATAAAAAAGAGAGAACCTCATGGTGTGGCCCCCATCTTCCCCTGACCTCAACCCTATTGAGAACCTTTGGAGCATCCTCAGGCAAAACATCTATGAGGTTGGGAGGCAGTTTACATCAAAACAGCAGCTATGGGAGGCTATTTGGCGATTGTTGTACTTCAGCAGCTGTGAGGCGAAGTACGTCAACATCGAACCAGCCAGAGTGATGTTAGCCTGTTAGCAGCTAGGTACGGACCCGGAGCAGCTGGAGAAGAGCTGGGAGGCAGTGCAGAAAAATCCACGAGACAGTAGAGACAGCTTTGCATTTTGGGGCGGTTGAGTAGGAAAAGTATACAATCTATCCATACCCAAAATCTTCCCAGAAGTTAGTACTCATTCGGGAATTTCTCACATACCCAAACTCGCATACCCAACCGTCACATACTCAAATTGAAGTCAAAATTAGTATGAGTAGGACGTTAGTATGGCTTTCCGAACACAGCCTAAGAGTGATTTTATGATAGAAACACTGTGGGAGATATCCCTATTGTGTCGCTGTATTAAAGTTTTTAAATACAATTAATGCAGTGTTTCCCCCAGCATCTTTTTCAGCAGCGGTGGCGTGGTCCCTGAACCTCCTAGGAGGGTCCGGGGGCATGATTTTTTTTGTACCCTTTACATTTGAATGCATGGATCTAATGCACTTTGAGAGGAGAATATGCACTTATTACTATTTAGATAGATGGGATTATTGGTGTTGTAACTTTGCCTTTTGTGTCTTTATTTACAGATTTTGACATTTTTGTATAGAAATTAATATTTAAACACAAAATGCCACAACGCAGAAAATGATTTGCACAATTTATTTACAGTTTTTGCTTAATGCTTAAACCAGACCTCCAAACTCATAAGAGGTGAAAAAGGTGACAAACACCCGACCCCTTAGGTCCCTCCGGGACCTAAGACTTTAATTTAAAATAATGTGATTAAAATGACAAAGTATCCTTATACAAAGGCCTATAGATACAAATAAAACAAAACAATTCATGAATATCAAGGGTGTAGGTTGTGATTAAACCTTGGTTTGGGACGCATTTTAATTAATAATTTAATGTGCCCCCCCCCCAGACATTTTTGAGCATTCAACACTTCATTTCCTGCATTCTGGTGAATTTGTATGCACCAAATGTATGTAAAGTAGGCTAATTGACAACATTTAGGTTCCTGCTGACAAAAATAGAATAGAATACAATGCAGTAATATCATGCATCCTGTATTACTTTCAAATATTTATTCTCCTGTATTGTTCAAAAATTTGATTTAAACTGTAAAAAAAAAGAATGTAATTATTCATGTCTATCATTGAGAATGTAGTAGCTGGTGGTATTTTACTTGCCTGCAATCTTCAAATATTTAAAAATAATAAAGTGCTAAACTAGTAGTGACTAGTGTGCAGTGGAGAGAGAAATATATGTCAGATATAGAGGGAGGAAGAGATAGCTTTATTTTATAATTTTGCTTTTTGATTTGTGAGAGTGATCATCGCTGACTTTAGACTGAGTTGGGCTGCTCCGTGAGGCTCGAGCCCATCAGCTGAGCAGCTGTCCGACAGAGAGATGAAAAACGAAACTGAAACTTAACTATCCAGACCTGCCTGGACTGGTGGAGCAGCCAAATATAAATGAATACATATTGTACTAAACTGTGACACAAGTAATGAGGTGTGGAATTTGGGTCCGTGTATAATCCGTGTACCTTCCGTTCAATCCATATCCGTTTGGAAATCAAAACACGAAAAACGAAAAAAACTGTTTGATTTCATTTTTTTATTATTTGTTTCATTTAAAAAAAATTAAAAACGGAATGTTTTATTCAAAATATGCCTGTAAAATATGAATTGATTCTCATTTCTAATTTTTATTTTCCATATCTCACTTAAAATAAGGAAATGGGAAACGAGACAAACAGAATATAAAAAAATTGGCATTTTTATCAAATTCAAAAAATAGCCCCCGCCTCCCCCTGTGCTCCGGAAGGAGTCGATGCGGCAAAAACTGGAGATTTGTTGACAACCGTGGCAAATAGAGTCGGCTATGGCATCACTGGAGCCGTTCGCTGATTCTATTATTGATCTGTTCCGAAATGGTATGACATATGCAGACATATCTGCACATCTGGCCGAAATGGGTGTGCAGAACTGCTCTAGCATGAGTGTTCGCCGATTTTGCCATACCCACAACCTCAGAAGAAGAGGACTGGTATCGGACACTCACCTGGGGCCTATTGCATAAAAGTGGAATAAAGACATCCAGGATGATTTATAAAGCCAGCCTTGACAAAGTCTAGCCTGGGCACTTTGGATTAGTTAGTTGCATAAACGCCAATCCAGGATGTAAAGGAGCCGCTTTGTCAAGCCAGGTGTAAGTAATTCTGTTAAGTGCCAGCCCACAGCTTTCAGAAGTAGACCCAAAGATCGAACACAGATTTACTGATGGAAAAATGGAAAAGACGGCCCATTTTCCCACAATGCCTTGCTAGTTTAAACCGTGAGTCAGGGGGCAGTTCATTTCATACAGGAGATGTATTCTCTGCCAACTGTTTTTGATGTCCCTGCATTGTTTTATGATAAAATAGTTGACAGTGAGCAGTCTGCAGGTGCATCTAAAAAATTGAATATCATGGAAAGTCCATTCAAAAAGTGAAACTTTCATAGATTCATTACAAGAAGTGAAATATGTCAGGCCTTTTTTTGGATGATTGATTGATCATGGAATAAAAAGTATCCAGTATCTCAAAATATTAGAATGTTACATACAACCAATCAGAAAAAGGATTTATAATACAGAAATGTCAACCTTCTGAAAAGTATGTTTATTCTAGATTAATTTCACTTCATGTGTAATGAATTTCTAGAATATATTTAAGTTTCACTTTTTGAATTCAATTACAGAAAAAAGGAATTTTTCATTGATATTGAATTTTGTTTCAGATGCACCTCGATATAGTTATGAGTACAAAGTGAATTTATTTGACCCACACTTGCAACGTCATCTGCCATTGATAATCAATTGTATAAATATAGCCTGCAATATGAACAGACTATCACATAAATTATTATAATTTATATCATTGCATCTTAATCTAATTATAATTAAGTTAGTTATAAATGGTTCAGGTTAAATAAATAAAAAAGAAGAACTATTTAACTAAATGACAATGCAGTCTTTTATGTGGTACCTTAAAACAGGCTAATGAAAATAAAGCAATACACGGAAGATCATGGAATAACTGTTAAACGCCTTGATTTCAGATCGGAGTGACAGCTGACTGAGCCAATCAGGCAACAGAATAAGTTTATCCTTTACGTTTAGCCTGGTCGGGACCAGGCTAAACGTAAAGGATAAATCTCCAGGGTAACTTCCCTGTCCCTCCGCTTTTATGCAACCAGATCATGGCTAACGCAAGCCAGGATAACCGAAATATCCTAGGTTAATCCCTTATCCTAGTTTTATGCAATAGGCCCCTGGAATTGGCAGTGGCCCGATCGATTAACCAGGTACGCCTATTCCTACATAGGCTAATTGATGTTAGAATGTAAGGCTTTATAAATTAATAATTAATGTAAATTTTTAATATGCAATGCAACTTCAACAGGTGGGACCAACTTTTGGTCGCAAGTTGATGACTGGTTACCTGTCCTCACAAGGAGTGTATGCAGGGGAATCCCGAGTGGGGAGATTTTTAAGAGAGTTTGATCGTCCATATCATGATATGCGACTTCAGGTTGGTATTATGCCTGACAATGGCTATGTGTGTGTTGACAATGGCAAACAAAAAAAAACATGAAAAAAAGAAGCCTTTGAAGTGATATTATAACTACTTTCAGTTTCATTACTGAAATGTGATTAGTGTTCTAAAAGATACTTTGATTATAAAACAAGATGTCAAAAACACAGATGATGATTAAACAAACTAATTTATGACTTTATATTTCCTGAACGTTAAACAACGGTCACCCGCCGGACGCTGTAGCCTAGGATCAGAGATCTGCACTCGATTGCTCTTCCTCAAAGAAACCGGATGTGCACATTTTTACTTGAATCTGAATTTTCTCTACTTGAATCTGAATTTTTTCTACTTGAATTTAGAACTTTTATTTGAATGTGTCATTTCAAATATTAACTGATTCAGATTCAAGTACAATTAATTCAAATTCAAATGGATTAATTCATATTCAAGTGTATAAATTCAAATTCAAGTAGAGAAAATTCAGATTCAAGCATAATTAATTCAAATTCAAATGGGTTAATTTTATTCAAGTGTATAAATTCGAATTCAAGTATCAATAATTCAAATGCAGGTTGATTAATTCATATTCAAGTCGATCAATTCGAATTCAAGTTCTACTGACACATATCTCTGCCCATAAGCTCGGCTTCCCTTAATGAGACATGAGCTCCACTAGATAATTGATTTGTGAAATTTTTGCCGTGGCTATTATTGATGTATGATTGATTTATGAACGTTATTATGTAGGCGCTACTTTAACATGATCCCGGCGTGCTGGCTGTGCCGTCACCATTGAAGCGCTGAAGTGCAAAGCAGACTTCACAAATATAAACTGAAGTTTAGAAAAAGACAGATTGTTTTAGTTAATCTCAGAATGCACGCTGAGTCGACATCAATTATTGATCTGTTTTGTCGTCATAAAACTACGAAGTTATTCACCAGATCATCCATGATTGAAGAGACATGGGCATGTGAAGTGCGCTGCCAAATTACACTGCTGTATTTGATGAGTACATTACATTTTCTCAATTTTTTATTTATTTTTTTACTTTGGCCCTAAATGTTAGTAAAGGAGGCAGCAAGGCATCAATGATGTGACCAACTTATTAAGTTTTTAAAGTCGCCAGAATGCGCGAAACACTGTCTTTGATGCAGCACATCAAACATTTTATCTCTTGAACTTACTGTTGACATTTCTCACTATACCAGCAGTTATAATTCAGTAGCTCTATGCATTGCAGTAGGCTACATGTGTAGTTTGACAAAACACTTTTGTAGTAGGATACTGCAGTACAACTGTAGTAATATTTTGAAACTAGCCTACAATGTGATTTTACTTTCCTCCAGTAGGCTATAGTGATGTATAGGCAGTTTGCTACAGTATGCAGTTCAACTACAGAAGGCTTCATATTTCTACATCAATAACCTTTTTATTTCCTGTGATTCTATGGCAGTATTACATGTTGCCATGACTGTATGGAAACCTTCATTTGACTTGTAAGACTGAACTGGGTTTCAAAAGTCTTAGGTGTGTCACACCACAAGTTATCTGAGTTATCACTCAGATGGTCGTTCACACCCTCTGTGCTCTGAAAATAATGTACCCATACTTCTGTCCTCAGTCCTCATTTATAAATGAGCATTAACATGGCTTTTCTTATCCATTTAGGGTGCACGCAATCTAAACCCAGTCCCCTATCATGCTGAATACATGGGTCATAAAATACACTTTGACCAAAACAAAAAGCTGGTCATGTTTGGGGTGACACATGTTCTGGCAGTGGATGGCTTCAGCAGTAAAATAATTGCCCATACAACCATGCCAGTGAAAAATAACTTGACAATATATCAGGAAGTTTACAGGTAGGCCTATGTACTTATTCTATGAACATTTCATAACATGTGGCACACAATTTAATTAGAATAATGAGTTTAAATTCCACCATCACTGTTTTCAAATGTTAAACTAATTCCCTTTCAGACAGGCAGTTCTCACCCATGGCATATGGGATACAGTGAGGGTTGACCATGGGAAGGAATTTTACATGTGCCTGTATATGCAGGAGTTACTCTCTCGGCACAGGCACAACCTCAACAGGCAACCCTACATGCAGACCACTTCCAAAAGGGTTAGGATATTAATGACAACATTGTTCCAAATGTGCACAATTGCCAATTTGTATCTACTGCCTCCTATCTTAATATTAAATCTCCATTAAATTATTTTACAACTTTTGATTGATGTGTTAAACATAGTATTATTAAACTGTCAACATGTACAGTAATTAAAAAGGGGCTAATATGTTTTTATAATCTATTTTGTATTGTAATTGTGAGTAATTTGGTTGAACAAATACATTTAATCTCAAACTCACTGGATCATGTAGGAATATAGGATAGGGAATATATTCATCATGTGAAATATACAATAACCTTTTTATAGTTTAGAATTATACCATCTAATCTAAAGCCATTTTATTATCCCCAGAACCTCAAGGTGGAACGGATATGGCCAGAGATCAACAACAGGGTCAACTATCCCCTGAAAGAGACCCTGGTACATATTCTTAATCAGGAGATGATCAACATGGAGGATAGCACAACAAGATTCTGTGTGTCCAACCTCACTTGCCAGGTTTCCACAATTGGAATCGATAGAACTGTGAAAGCGTGGAATGCACACAGGATCCCAGGTGTTTAACCCCGTAAAAAAAAACTCAAACCAAGGTAGTAGTAGGTGACACAACCTATTGGCCAGGCATCTCAACTCCCTTTTTTCCTACATGGTAAAGATTAGACAAGACTATGGGTATGTTCGAATGGAACCATCATTGGCGCAGAAAGCTTCAGCAAGCAGGATTTTTGATGGGATTTACAACGGATGGCGAGAAAACGTAATTGCTCCTGCAGCTTTCTGGGCAAATGTCAGCTCTATCTTAACACACCAGAAACGTGCATAAGGGACACTGATATCAAGTCAATTAAGTATTAAGTAAGAGACCATTATTAAAATAAAAAGTTATGTTTCACTCTGTCAAGAAATGACAGGTGTTTACGTTGTGTACCAGCTACAGGGATACCAAATGAACGGGCTGCAGGTGGGTGTCCTGCAAAGGTCCCAGAGGAGCTACTGCCACATGCCTCTGTAGTTGCTGATATGTATCAACAGGACTTGGGATCCTGCCTGACCAGGACATCAACCTTTGGAAGCGACCCCTTTGAGCGTGAGGAAGACCGGATCCAGGCAGAACAGACTTTCGCTGACCAGTACCCAGATACCACACCTTTTTTTGACCAGGCTGTCAACTACAACTTCACACCATTCATAGAGGCACTCCTATACCTGATTGATGTGACAAGGAGATACTAACAGAAAGCTAGTTTGCTAGTTAATAGAGACCAATTTCACCTCTGTCTCTCTGCACTGTCAATAAAGCATAAAAATGCCTAAACAAATATCTTAAAAAAAAATATATATATATATATAAATATGCCATTTAACAGACGGTGTAATGGGTCCACAACCACAACGGACTAAAGTAAAGTTAAAGCGGACCTATGATGCTTTTTGACTTTTATGACCTATAAACGTTGTTATGATGATTCATAGTCATGCTTAACCATACTAAATTATCAAATAATGACTTACATGCATTTCGACGTATTCCCTGCTGACCGTCTGGGGTGTCTGTGCAGAGCACTAAACACTATTCTAGCCAGTCGAGAAGTCACGTGTTCAAAGCGGTCTACCCTTCCGTAACTTTGTGACGTCGCATGTAACTTTGTGAAGTCACCACGCGGATGTTTCCATGTATGGTAATGCTGTCACTTCCCTGTTCGCGTCTGCCTCGCGCCCTTATAGGTCCATGCTCGCGCTTCCCGCCACTGAAAGTGTTCCGGAAGGAAGGTAACCAATCACAACGGAGTGGGGTTTGCAGGAGGGGGGGGGGAGGGGAGCGGAGATGGCCGATCACAGGCGGAGGGAGCGGAGATTGCCGAAGCACACACACTCAAGTGTTGACAGGATGTGCTGGATCGCCAAAATAAGAGAAAGAGCTTCCCGAAAATCTACATAGTTTTTTGTGATGTGATTCGTGTCAGGTTGCTCTATAGCAGTGTAAAACAAGAAATTAAGACCAGAAAAGTAGTATAATAGGTCCTCTTTAATGAAGACCACTGAAAGGTCTTAGGAGTACTACTCCAAAAAAAAAGGTACACGTGACAGTCAGCGCGTAAACGATTTATTTACCTAAGCCTTCTCTTCTTATTCCTCGACTCCTGGAACTTCTCCTCAGGCACAACAAAAATCTTGCGTGAGTTTTGCTTCCAGTACACTGATCCTTTGTAAAAAATAAAAATAAGATAAGGATAACAACTCTAAAAATGTTATGCTGCAAATGAAAATGTATTAAAAGCAATATGCACTATACATTATTGAAATGTTATATTAATAACAGACAGTATATTGCAAAACTTTGCATCTGTCTTCAAAAACAAGAATTATGGGTTCTTCACCCACCAGTTCAAGGCTATATGAGATTGTCTTTTCAAGTCAGGTTATGAATATATTATAATAAATATTTCCAATCCAAATTAATGGCTAAAAGGCAGGACATAATGGTAATATTCAAGCACCTTTTGTTCCATCCGTGTCCATAATCTCATTTCCCTGACTGTCCGTGAATATGATAGTTTCATCAGTCCCCAAAGCCTCTTGGGCTTTCGCCATTATGCCAGGGACTGACGCTTCATATTCAAAAAAGCGGATTGCCACACTTTTTTGGGGTAACCACTTCCCATCAACTAGATCTGCAAGGAAGAGGTTCCTAAACATTGGGGTAAATACAAGAAGTTAAAAACATATTATCGGCCATGTTTTGCTGCGGGTGTGTTTGAATTATCAAACACTTGTCTAATGGCCCTGTAGGCAAACATATCTAGATTATAACAACAATTGGACAGGGGGTTGTGATTACGTAGCATCAATAATTAGAAATACCCTAAATTAGAAGTATAGGTTGGAAAATCAGCCCCAAAAAAGACAAAATGTATTATAATTGCACCATAAGGCTGAAATATATATAATAGGCATGTGCTATTATGATGGGTGAGAAAACACACACACACACACACACAACTGCAGATATAGAACACCATTTGTAATAAAACATTCCCTTTAAGCCTACATTTAATACTCACCTTTGAAAAGGCTTAACCATACTGGCTCTCACATTTGATGCAGCAGCCATCGAGGCAGAGCCAGCTGCAGCACTGGGCCTTTGGAAGGAGAAGCGCCCAGGTCCGACGACAGGCCTGGCTTCTGTCTCCCCGGTACCCTCTCCAAAGACCTCATAGTGTCCTCTTTGGCTTAGGTCAAAGCTGCTAAAAAACCCATCACTTCCAGGGAAGAGGACGACATTACTGTCGTCCTTTAGGTTCATCCCAGGGGAGCACACCTAAGTATATAAATTCAGATTCAATTAAATTTAACAGTAGCATGTTAATTATTTTTGCAAACTTAACGCTGACAGGAATGGTGAGCACTCTGGAATGGTATGCTAAATGCTATCAAATGTTAGCATACAGGCTAACGTTTCATCAAAGAGATGCTTGCTAACATACAGTACTAAACAGATAAAAACAGAGTTATCCAATTAATTAACGCATGCATACCTGAAAGATTCGGGAAATCTTATCCATGGACATGTCCTCTATTCTCAAATTGACTCTCCTTTCCCCTTTAAATAGTGTGTATGATTCCATGTTTCTGGTTTCTGCTCATGAACCGCAGCGTGTACGTGTTGCATGGAACCGGATGTACTGAAAGAGGTTATGGCCAAGGGAACCTCGGGGTCATAGACTCCTGACCACATGACCACTAAATTGCAAAATGTAATTTACAAAATCAACATTTTGGCCGTTATTCTCATACTTGATATTATGGCCATGTATTGCTTTAAAAAAAAAGAAAAGTGGGACATTTGTATAATTTATAATGTAAATGAAAGATTGATTATTGAAAAAACAGGTCACTTTTCGTTTTTCGTGTTTTGATTTCCAAACGGATATGGATTGAACGGAAGGTACACGGATTGTGTAGGCCTATAATCCGTGTACCTTCCGTTCAATCCATATCCGTTTGGAAATCAAAACAGGAAAAACGAAAAGTGACCTGTTTTTTTAATAATCATCCTCTCATCTACATTATGTATTTTACTAAAACACGTTTTTATCAATTTTTAATCACATTTCATGACCAGGATATCAAATATGAGAATAATGGCCTAAATGTTGATTTTGAAAAATACATGTTTCAATTTAGTGAAAGAAGCGCTCAGAGGCGAACTTAACCATTGCGCAAAGGTAGGTAATTGCCTTGGGTCTCATAGCCTAATCATCTAATAAATGTTTGTTTTACTCTTCATTCATTAGGCCTAATCACCGATTATGTGCGGATACGTCAGCATCGCACTGGGAACTGAGGGACACACCCTACATTATTGATAATGTTATTGATACTCGTGATCAGCTGAGGCATGAGCCCCAGTGCAGACAGCTGCATATGAAAGCATTTTTATTGGTTAGGTCCACGAGAGAAAATTGCGTCTGAGACGATCGTCGTCTCTGTCTCTCTTTTTTCCCTGTCTTCACTTCACTTGCCGAGTCAAAGTGTGTGTGTGTGTGTGTGTCGAGGAAAGAAGAAACTTGTCGAGGCTATATTTTGTACACGTTTAGGCTATAGGCTATCTGAATTGCGCTTTTTGTAAAATAAGGCTCTTGATGGTAGCCTATGAGACAATGACATAGCAGCCTTTGGCAGCCAGCCAAAATATGTTTCCCCTCTCAATAAAGATTAAACATTTGGTGGTTTGTCCCGTTTTGATCTGGATCAATAGCTGTATGTCTGTCGCTGTTTAGATCATGCATCGTTTCCTCTGACTCTTGGTTCATTTTGGTGTGAAAGGCCTATCATAGGCCTTTCACACCAAAATGAACCAAGAGTCAGTTCCAGGCTGGTGTTGGGGTCAGTTCAAAACTGGTTACAGCCTTATCCCAGTTATGAACCGGTTGGTTTCACATCGACCGGAGACAGCCATGGAGCCGGCAAGAGAGCAACGTCATGACGTCACTGTAAACGTGTGTGTACGTCGCCCGACGCCGCTGCTCTTGTGGCTAACGCTAAAGCTGCCGCTAGCTTTAAGCACAACAACAGCGGCGAATACGTCTTATTTTTACACGTGTTGGCTCTCGCTTTGCTTTCCTAACCAAACAGGACCCATACAGCGTATTCTCGCCGGTCAATTTGAGCGCTACGTTCGGTAATTATGTTATGTTTACGTCTCGTAGTAGCGGTGTTTTTAAACATGGCGGGCATGAGGTTTTAGTTGGTCTGGTTGGTCAGGATAATCCCTCCCCCGGCCGCTGGCGCAAGCGGTTCACTTCAAACCCTGCTCAATCCTGGGGTATGAGTTGAACCGGTTTTTACGGCCCGGAGCAGGCTTTCTGGCGGTGTGAAACCAAAACACTGGCTCTAACTCCGAACTAGCCCAGAACTAGCACCGATTTTGCGGCGGTGTGAAAGGCCTATAAGCAGCACAGTTCGGTTCGGCATGGGTTATCCTACTAGATCTGCCATGCGTTTCCACTACCGACAAGAGGCTTTAGCCTACTTAAAAGACGGAGATAGCCACGGTCAGAAAACAGTCTATGGGTCCGAGCCATCATGGCTCTGGCCGCGCATAGCTCGTGGCATTGTGGCAGCGGGACACAGTTTAACCCGCTGATTAATATAAATTATTATTTGGAACTTCAAAAATGAAAATGCACATTTTTTACATTTTCTGTTTGTCTCCTTTCCCATTATCGTATGTAAAGGGCGACATGGAAAATAAACAATAAGAAATGGCAATCAATTCATGTTTTACAGGCATATTTTGAATAAAACAGTCCGTTTTTTATTTTTTTTAAATGAAACAAATAATTAAAAAATGAAATCAAACAGTTTTTTTCGTTTTTCGTGTTTTGATTTCCAAACGGATATGGATTGAACGGAAGGTACACGGATTGTGTATAAAGTGTTATTTTGTATTAAGGGCTGAGTCCAAAGTGACAGAAAGGAATATACCGCTCGTAATTTCGTTTTACCGTTTTCCAGCTAATGCAGAAACGAAAATTCCATCCGAATTTTCCTTTCTTGTTTATTGGTACAAAACGAAAAACGAATATGACAGAACAAGGAAATGGGTGAACGGAGGGTTTTGTTACTTTGTATTAAGAGCTTAGTCCCAATTATATGAAAACAAATAAAAGAGCCATATTGGCTGTGCCACTGAGAGCTTCCTGCTTCTGTATTTCCAGCATAGAAGTAGCCTTTATAATAGGATCATAGCATACACTGACCCATAGCCTATGCCCTATTGAGCACAATCTGTAAAATGTATAGCCTACATGTTCGAATAAAATAATAGGCCACATATTTTTTTTTTTTATGTAAGAACACGTTCTCACTCCCAACCACTCAACATTTCTCCCCAACTCGGCCTCATTGACGCAGGTCCCAGCCGCTTCAGAGCGCACAACCAGTGTTCCACCTGAAAAAAAAAGAAAATAAACAAGGTGGACACAGGCCCTTAAGGCTTAAGCTGAATGACCGCTCTGGTAACGGTTATTCCCTTACTATACGCCGAATATTAGACCCCAAATATAAGACGACCCGACTTTTTACGACCTAGGCCTACTTGTAGGGGAAACCCCAGTCTTATATTAAAACCATCACCGCTGCATGTATTGGTGCAGTTTGTATTTATCATTGTAGCGAGTTGCGAGACAAGTGCAGGCTGAGCTTTTTTTTTCAGCACCCCCTGCTGAGAATATGTTCACGCGGCTATGTGCGTGTCTGTTTTATGTTGTTTTATTGATGTGCCGAGTCCTTTTATTTATTTTTGCCTCGCACCCGGCCGAGAGTCAAGCAGCTCCGCCCGGCGGCGTCCGCCCGACAGCATGTCATTCAAATAGGCTGCTGCATCCAAATCATCCCGTAATCACCAATTTGATACTAGAAAAGTTGCCAGCGTGTCTGTTTCTCCCCAGCGCACAGCAAATGAGATAGGCTATATATTTAGGCTAGGCCTACTATTGTTATTATAAAATGTCACTCAAGAGAGATGATAAACAAACATAACGGTCAGTTATCATTACAAGATGGCAAGATGATGAGGCAGATTCTTTGGAACAACTAAAAAAGGCAAAAGTTGATGATGATGTGAACAACTTGTTTGTGCTTTAAAGTCGCTAGAACGCAAGAAACAAGTCTTTGAGGCTCCTGGGGGAGGACCCCCAGACCCCCGTTATTGTACACACCGAGTTTTAAGAAACACACGCATGACGCATAATCTCTTTTCTGGCTATACGTTATAGTGCAGCACCCCCACATATTGGAAACATCCTGGCGCCGTGCATGATTCAAGGCAAACCATCCCGTTCTGGGACCGCGACCAGATCGACTTGTGCGTGTAAAGGAAGACAAATCTTTCCTCTCTTCTGGTTGAGAGACAGGAGTCCGCGACGATGGCCAATACAGCGGTATACCAGGATGATTGCAACCTGGTTGTATAACGCTATGATTGTCGCAGCCGTTAAAATGAGGCTATTGATTTTCTGTTTACAAAGATGTCTGAATTGTTTATGAAAATAGACATTTTGAATTGAAATGATATTGATGATGTCCCTTGAGTGACATTTTATAATAACAATAGTAGCCTAAATATATGTCTCCTTTGCTGTGCGCTGGGGAGAAACAGACACGCTGGCAACTTTTCTGGTATCAAATTGGTGATTACGGGATGATTTGGATGCAGCAGCCTATTTGAATGACATGCTGTCGGGCGTACGCCGCCCGGCGGGGCTGCTTGACTCTCGGCCGGGTGCGAGGCAAAAATAAATAAATAAAAGGACTCGGCACATCACTAGGCCACATAATAGGCTGGCCTGATGTGAAACTTCTCTAAAATATAGGCTACTTACTCAGGCTCGCCAACATAATACAGACGCGCACATAGCCGCGTGAACATATTCTCAGCAGGGGGTGCTGAAAAAAAAAGCTCAGCCTGCACTTGTCTTGCAACTCAATGATAAATACAAACTGCACCAATACATGCAGCGGTGATGGTTTTAATATAAGACTGGGGGTTTCCCCTACAATTAGGCCTAGGTCGTAAAAAGTCGTGTCGTCTTATATTTGGGGTCTAATATTCGGCGTCTAGTAAGGGAATAACCGTTACCAGAGCGATCATTCAGCTTAAGCCTTAAGGGCCTGTGTCCACCTTGTTTCTTTTCTTTTTTTTCGGGTGGAACACTGGTTGTGCGCTCTGAAGCGGCTGGGACCTGCGTTTTTGTGCTGGCCGCTGGGAGAGAGAACGCGGTGGGCTGAGACTATAGGCTATAAAAAGGCATGGGAAATCGCCAAAGAGCTCAACATCCCCAGCATTGAATTAAAAGCCTCGACTCATATATTGCAAAGGGAAATCGGACAGAAAATAGGTCCGTGTATAAAGTGTTATTTTGTATTAAGGGCTGAGTCCAAAGTGACAGAAAGGAATATACCGCTCGTAATTTCGTTTCACCGTTTTCCAGCTGGAATGCAGAAACTAAAATTCCATCCGAATTTTCCTTTCTTGTTTATTGGTACAAAACGAAAAACTAATATGACAGAACAAGGAAATGGGTGAACGGAGGGTTTTGTTACTTTGTATTAAGAGCTTAGTCCTAATTTAAAGAGCTATTTTCTGTCCGATTTCCCTTTGTTGGATTCAGACATGAAAACAAATAAACGAGCCTCATTGGCTGTGCCACTGAGAGCTTCCTGCTTCTGTATTTCCAGCGTAAAAGTAGCCTTTATAATAGGATCATAGCATACACTGACCCATAGCCTATGCCCCAGCGCCGTCGTTAAGGGGGTAAAGGTTATGACGATTATAAGGGCCCACAGCCAGCTAGGGCCCACACAGCCCCCAGTAGAATCTATGACAAAATGAGTATGCATTCACTGAACTAATGTATATCTATATGAATGAATCCGAATTAAAACAAAGCCACAAGTCATACAATATTCTAATTTGTATCATATCAATAACCCCCTTGGGCCCCTTCTTAAAAAATGGTTTGGTCCACCGCGGCTCGTTCATGCTCGTTCTTCCCATGGTTCTTCCTCATCGGAAGTAAGTAGGCGCGAACGAACTCCCGCGAACTCCAGCAGGGTAAGGATGCCCCCCAAAAAACACAAGTCTGGACACCAGAAAAGAGTAGAGAAGGAGGCCAGGAGTAGAAGCGGCAGAGCAGGGGCCCAGGATATCAAACACTTTTTTTCGAAGAATGGTGAGAGTTGTGTAATTTTAAAATCTAATTCCATAATTATGTATGTCATCATTTATCACTGGTCCGCATCATGACTGCATATAAAAGTGGTGTAGGCCTACCTTCAACTGTCTTTGACTCTTTGGGTTAAAAAAAAACTCCTTTAACTCAGTATCCGTCTAGTCCAAAAAAAATATATATAAAAAAAATCCGTCAGCTGCTTCTGCTGCTGCAGACGGAGTGCAGACGGGCTCGGAGTCGGTACAGCGCGCATCAACAGTCATTCAAAGCAGCGGCAGTAATCACACAACCGGACGGTGTAGAAAGTCCCGTCAGTTAAAAATAGTAAATCCAGTTTTCAAATCCACGTTAAAATTGGCAGGATATAGAGCTAGTTAGCTTAAAAAAAGTTGTTTTCGGTGTCAAATGTGATGTGTTCAGGTCGGCTCGGTAATATGAATATTAGGCAAAGGTCTATAAAAGGTCATCATGATGTGTTCAAATGTAAAAAAAAAAAAAAAAAAAAAAAACTTGAATAATACAGTTTTGGTGAAAAATGGTTTTATTCAGCAATATAAAATAGATAGTAAATATGGAATTATGAGCTGTTTATTGTCCTATCTTGAGCTCTGATCATCTCATATAGCCTACATTTAAATAGCCTAAATACAAAAAAGTTAAATGTTCAAAGATGTGCTGTTGTTGGTTTGCATAGCAATATAAAATAAAAGACACCATAATAGCTGATAACAACAAAGTAAAAAATACTATTATGAATTTCGGATAGTTTACACTGACTTTTGAATGGTTTAAAAATATTTTTTGCTTGAGAAAGTGAAGCTGTCCATCTAGAGCTAGGTACTAAGAAGCCTATTTAGATTTTGTCCAAGAATAGTTTAGCTCTGCAACATTTTTTCCATGAAACATAACATTTAATGTTTATATATTTAATGGAACAATAAACCTTTATGCTCTGCTGCTCCAGAATCAGCAGTGGCTGCTTCATCTGAGTTTGACCCCACAGCAGACGCTCACCCCCAGCAATCAAATGATGCCTTTGATGGTGAGTGAGTGATATAGACACTGGTTGGCTGTTTCTGTTTATTAGTGAACTGCTGTACCACTGGTAGTGACTAACTCAATGTATGTCACTGTTGCTGTTGACAGAGCCAGGCCCAAGTTCTCAAAGCAAGGCTACTTCAGATAGTGAAGGGAATTGTGAAGCAGATCAAAGTTATTGCAGTCATGAAACTACTGAAGACAGTCAGAGCACAGGAAGTACAAGACAGGAAAGAGAGAACAAGGAGGAAGAATATTTCAAATGTGACCCAGGATTATGGCCAGAGAAGCTCACAGACCACGATCGTGAGATAATTGCCATAAAGCTAGCCACAGCCACTCAGAGAGATCTGACCTTGATAATGCCAAATGATTCAGATGGAAGGAAATTTCCAGAGTATTTAGAGTATACAAAGTCAACAAATGGACGGGAAAAACAGAAGAGAGATTGGTTAATGTACAGTGAAAGTGCAAGGGCAATATACTGTGTGCCATGCATGTTATTTTCCTGTGATGGCCTAAAAAAAACATCAGCCAGTGCACTTAACACCAAAGAAGGGTACAAAATATCAGATCTCAAATGGCGGAGCATGTACAACAAATTCCCTGACCATGAAGGTGGCAAGGCGCACAAAACCTGCTACCTAAAGTGGAAAAATCTGAAATATTCTTTGATGGAAGCAAAGGGGATAGACAGCCATCTGCAACAAGAAATCCAACTTGAAGTCGACAGAAACAAAGCTATTCTTGAGAGAATATTAGATGTTACTCTTTTTCTGGCCACAAGAAATTTGCCATTCAGAGGGAGCACAGAAACCCTTGGTGATGTACGGAATGGTAACTTCCTTGGCACTGTAGAGCTTGTAGCCAAGTATGATCCTCTGTTGAATGATCATCTAAGAAAAGTGAAGGAGAAAAGCACCAGAGTGACCCATTACCTTAGTCCAGAGTCTCAAAATGAGTTCATAGAACTCTGTGGAGAAAGAGTTTTGAAAGAAATACTGAAGGAAAGGGAGTGTGCAATTTATTACTCATTAATATGTGATGCGACTCCTGATGTCTCCCACAAGGAACAGAATGTAATTCTGTTGAGATATGTCGTTCAGAAGGAGAATGATCAGTGGGATGTAACTGAACGTTTCTTGCAGTTTGAAGAATTCAGTGGCAAGACTGGCCATGAAATATCAGAGATGATACTGAAGACATTAGAGGAGCGCCACATTGACATTGCAGATTGCAGAGGCCAGGGCTTTGACAATGGCGCGAACATGTCAGGAAAAGTTAAAGGGGTCCAGGCTGAAATAAGGAAAATAAATCCACTTGCTACATATTCACCATGTGCCTCACATACTCTAAATCTTGTTGGAGTACATGCTGCAGAGTCATGTACCGACGTTTCAACATTGTTTGGGTGTTTGAATCGCTTGTACAATATCTTCAGTGCCAGCCCAGAGAGATGGGCCATTCTCAAAGAGAAGACTGGCTGCTCCCTTCAACGCATGTCTGATACCCGTTGGAGTGCCCGCATAGCGGCTGTTAAACCAGTTGCAAATCATTTACCATCACTCCTAGAGGCCCTGGATAGCATCTATGCTAGATGCAGCTTGACTAATGAAGTCAAATCAGAGGTCACTGGTCTCAGGAGTTATTTTACATCTTTTAAAGCCATTGTTCTCCTGACTGTCTGGAAAAAAATACTGCAGTCCATTGAAAACAGAAACATAATTCTGCAGTCAGGAAAAATTACATTAGATGTAGAAGCAGCCAATATAGAGGCATTGAAGGAAGAAATGCAGCTATTTCGCAACTCATGGGATGACTTCCTTGCAGAGGCTTCCCTCATCGCAGAAGCTATGGATGTTCCCACTGGATTTCCAGTCAGCCACAAGCGAAAGAGAAAACGTTTTGCAGATGAGAGACGGAGGTCAGAAGAAGAGGGAAACCAACAGGAGACAGAATCAAATCTGTTTCACAACAGTGTTTTTTATGTTGCTTTAGATAACATCACCTGTGCCTTGGACACCCGCTTTCAATCCATTGCAAATATCTGTGAGGAATTTGCTGCGATACTGAAAATCAAGGATTTAAAAGATGATCAGATTCACTCAGTTTGCCATTCATTAACAAGCAAATACAAACAGGATCTTAGTGCTAATTTTGAAAGTGAAGTTCAACATTTGAGGTCTGTTTATAGTGCCACATTTTCAGACTGCCACTCTCCCCTTGAACTGCTGAATTCCATTCATAAACTTCAGCTTCAGAGCATTTTTGGTGAAGTATGTGTTGCCATCCGGATCTTCTGTACATTACCTGTGACTGTTGCAGGTGGAGAAAGGGCGTTCAGCAAACTGAAACTAGTTAAGAACTATCTCAGATCCACAACAAGCCAAGAGAGGCTAAATAGCCTTGCTAGACTTTCAATAGAAAGTCAGCTAAGCCGTCGATTGGATTTCAAAGACCTCATCAGCGATTTTGCCAACAAAAAGACCCGGCGTTGGGCTTTCTGATGAGACTAAAAGTGAACAAACAAGCCAATTTAAACTTTAATTGAAATTAGATGATGCTTGTTGTTGTTTTTGATATTTGTTTTACAACAACTTATTCAATGTTCTCTTAGTTTTACTTGCACATTTAAGTTATTTGCTACATTTTATTTACCTGTGGACTATCTTGAGCCAGGACACTTTGTTTTTTTCAGATAGCAGTGCTTGATTGTTAAATACAATAAAATACCCACTGCCCATTTGTTGAGTGGTTAATTGGAAATGTATTTGCAATCAGAGGTGTTATAATGTGTTGCAAATCAGTGAGATGAGAATAAGACAACTAATAATGCATAATTTACATAATACTCTGATTTGTTAAGTCGTTAATTGTAAAAAAAAGAAAACAAATTGGGTGTATTACACCAGGCACCGTCAAGAACACTGAAAAACGAATGAAAAATGAATGGGGTAGAGGGGCCCACACCGATATTCTTTAAGGGGGCCCAGAATTCCTAGCAACTGCCCTGCTATGCCCTATTGAGCACAATCTGTAAAATTTATAGCCTACATGTTCGAATAAAATAATAGGCCACATATATTTTTTTTTATTTTTTTTATGTAAGAACACGTTCTCACTCCCAACCACTCAACATTTCTCCCCAACTCGTCCTCATTGACGAATGGTCAGTGTCCCTTTGAGTCACTTTTCGACGTGCAATAATATAGCCTACCTCTATAGCCAGTACTTTGGCAAGGCATGTGCCAAGTGTGCCACCGCACAGGCAAGGACGGATTAACATGTCCACGGGCCCTGGACACAAACCAGCCATGGACCCCTACCAACACGCAATCACACACATTATAATGCAGCGCGCAGCCGAGAGAGATTTAAGACTAAATGATCACCGGGGATTCCTGCACGTTGACGTTGTAGAGGGGACAGGCTTCGCGATCCGATTGCATGTCCCGAGCCCTGGATATACGGAGACATGTCCCCAATCTCACTGCCGACTAACTGTAAAGTGAAACAACCGCCTCACTCAGTTAGTTTCAGTCTCCATCCGACACAGTTAATATAATCACCACCTAAGCATGGACATCGTTTAAAAAAAGGGATCTCATTCTTATTATCATTAGGGCTTTGATGCAATCTATAAAATCTGAACATTATGGAGGCAGTGGTGGTGCGTAAAAGGACGGTGCAGTTGGCAAACTCTCCTCACCGCCTGCCACAGCAGAAAAGCCACTGTAAGTCGATCGCTTTGTCGATTCATGCCTCTAACTCGTTGACTCGCAATATATGAGTCGAGGCTTTTAATTCAATGCTGGGGATGTTGAGCTATTTGGCGATTTCCCGTGCCTTTTTATAGCCTATAGTCTCAGCCCACCGCGTTCTCTCTCCCAGCGGCCAGCGCAAAAACGCAGGTCCCAGCCGCTTCAGAGCGCACAACCAGTGTTCCACCCGAAAAAAAAGAAAAGAAACAAGGTGGACACAGGCCCTTAAGCTGAATGACCGCTCTGGTAACGGTTATTCCCTTACTAGACGCCGAATATTAGACCCCAAATATAAGACGACCCGACTTTTTACGACCTAGGCCTACTTGTAGGGGAAACCCCCAGTCTTATATTAAAACCATCACCGCTGCATGTATTGGTGCAGTTTGTATTTATCATTGAGTTGCGAGACAAGTGCAGGCTGAGCTTTTTTTTTCAGCACCCCCTGCTGAGAATATGTTCACGCGGCTATGTGCGCGTCTGTTTTATGTTGGCGAGCCTGAGTAAGTAGCCTATATTTTAGAGAAGTTTCACATCAGGCCAGCCTATTATGTGGCCTAGTGATGTGCCGAGTCCTTTTATTTATTTATTTTTGCCTCGCACCCGGCCGAGAGTCAAGTAGCTCCGCCGGGCGGCGTACGCCCGACAGCATGTCATTCAAATAGGCTGCTGCATCCAAATCATCCCGTAACCACCAATTTGATACCAGAAGAGTTGCCAGCGTGTCTGTTTCTCCCCAGCGCATAGCAAATGAGATATATATTTAGGCTACTATTGTTATTATAAAATGTCACTCAAGAGAGATGATAAACAAACATAACGGTCAGTTATCATTAAATTTTAGATGGCAAGATGATAAGGCAGCTTCTTTGGAACAACTAAAAAAAGCAAAAGTTGATGATGATGTGAACAACTTGTTTGTGCTTTAAAGTCGCTAGAACGCAAGAAACAAGTCTTTGAGGCTCCTGGGGGAGGACCCCCAGACCCCCGTTATTCTACATACCCTAAATAAACGTGCCACACCGAGTTTTAATGAAACACACGCATAATCTCTTTTCTGTCTATACGTTATAGTGCAGCACCCCCACATATTGGAAACATCCTGGCGCCGTGCATGATTCTAAAGGCAAACCATCCCGTTCTGGGACCGTGACTAGATCGACTTGTGCGTGGAAAGGAAGACAAATCTTTCCTATCTTCTGGTTGAGAGACTGGAGTCCGCGACGATGGCCAATACAGCGGTATACCAGGATGATTGTAACCTGGTTGTATAACGCTATGATTGTCGCAGCCGTTAAAATGAGGCTATTGATTTTCTGTTTACAAAGATGTCTGAATTGTTTATTGTTTATGAAAATAGACATTTTGAATTGAAATGATATTGATGATAATGATATTAGTAATGTTTATGCCTAGACTGCTTTGTTTTTAATGGGCGGGCTTTCCGCACCGACCAGGTAGGCCAGGTGTGTGTTTGTCATGATGAAAAATAAATGTCAAGGGAAAGAGGCGGTGGTTTAAAAAAGTATTTCGACCGCTTATTAAGTTCACTCGTTGCTTACAATGGCTTATTCGTTTCCCAGTATATTTTGCTTTATTTACAAGACAGTTTTGTTCTTTTTTGAGTTGTAAAATAAAGGCAATACTTTTTTGAAGTCGCGAGTGCTTGGAGATTATTGGAAGCTAGTCGAGCTGACCTCGCCTTCTGTACCCACGGCTGTACCCAAACAAAGAACAGCCGAGACAATGACACTGTCATACTTCAGAATGTATAACAGGTTTCAACATGTGAAAATAAAGTGACAGCTGCGCTAACTTGATCAAGTAGCCTAAGGTCAATATTTTTACAGTTGTGAATGATGATGCTTTATTATTCTACTTGTTAAACATGAAGGCTATTGCACCCAGATTACCCTTGCGCAAAAGTAAAGCTGCGTGCGTGTGTCCTTGATTAATGCGCGTGCACGTCAATGAGCAGGGCCTCGCTGTCTATAGCCTACTCATAACGTCTATAATCCACGAGCCGAGACCGCAGGGAGGACCACACCACAGCTGGCCGCCCCAATGGCTTTTTTCCATGGGAAATTATGAATTTTACCTAGCAATGGCAAGACCACGGGTCTGTTTTTATAATATAGTTAGCGAGAAATATGCATTAGGCCAGGGATTCCCAAAGTGTGGTGCGCGCACCCCTGGGGGTGCATGAGCTGCTGCTAGGGGGTGCTTGATCCTAAAACACTCCTGTTAATAAAACAAATAATGATATAGGCCCTATGCTTATACAACTAGGTTTATTAATCTGAATGTAGAGCATGTTCACGATGTGTAAGGTGGCCGCCTATATGAACGACAAGAGGGCTGAGAACTAGGCTACTGATCAGATAAATGATCGATCAAACGTAAAATCATCAGGAAATGATAAAAATATCCCGATGGAGATTTCTATGGAGTGATTTTGCTTTAAGCTGTACAGGGACGCATTGTGACAGACAGTCAGTGCGTTTCCATGGCACAACTAGATTGGATTAAGACATATATCGAACTAGACACTCGAACGGGCCGTGTCACTTGTCTGAGTATACATGGCCTTTCAGAAATCGGATAAATGTCCAATGCATGGCTGTCTCCACTATGCTAGGTGGCGCTGTAGCCCTTTTAACAAGTGGTTAAAAGCCACGTCTGGTTCCCTTCCGGCAATATTTTTTTTTAATTTTTTTTATATATATATATATATATATATATATATTTATTTATTTATATTTATATTTTTATATAATATCTATGCAATAACCCTAGGCCTACTATTTTTTTACGTTGTCTCCTTCCACTTCCTTGTGAAATCCTCCATGGGGATTCTCGAGCAGGCGCAGAAGCAAACTCCGATATGCGATGTCCGATCCCTGAATACATGCAGAGAGAATGCCGACAATGTTAGTTATCTAGTGGCGCTTTTCCACCGCACATGTAGCTCGACTCGACTCAACTCGACTCGACTCAACTTGGTTTGGTAGCAGCACGGGTCGTTTTCCACCGCAAATAGTACCTGCTGAACGTGGGCGGGGTCGTCGTAAGGGGCTGAAAGCCTACTCCGGAGCAAAGTAGCAAAGCAGAAATTACGAGCAGTTGTTGCACTATTAACTGAACCAACCGCCAAAAACACGGATGAAATTTTTTTAAGAAATACCCCCTTGTATCTGTTTGCTAAAAGAAGAAGAAGAATATTGCTACGGGCCATTAAGAGGGATGGTTGTTGTCCCGATGTGTGACTCTGCCACACAGTCAGCTGTAGGGATGCGTCACGTACATCCCTATGCACGTAAACACGGGCATGATAAAGTTGACTGTTTAGTGCTTGTTTCAGGATACGTGTTTTCAAATGCAAGCCGTGTCTCAGCCTGAATATTTTATTGAGGTAATCAGTTCAGTCCGAGGCTTGTAATGTAATCGATCGCTATCATGTCTGTCCCAGCTGGCTACTATTTAGCCTAGCTGCTAGCTGCCCTACATGTCTCCTCTCGTATGTAAGTAACTTCCCCAACAACCAACACTGGGTGAGCTTAGCAAATATATGGAAAATAAATTCGGATCTGTGATGCAAATCAAATGAAAGAGAGCCAGAGAAGGCTGCACGCGGCGGAAATACACTCAAAAGTCCCGGAGAGTTGGGGAGAATAAACAACAGAATGAAGCCGGTAGTCTCTGGCCACTGATTGGCCAGACAATAGTCTCTGGCCAATCAGTGGCCGGCGGTCTGCCGACGTCACCTTTTAGCATCGGCTCAGCTCGCTTGGACCCTAGAGCGAGGCGATACCAAAAAACCAGCCGCTACGTGGTACCAGGTACCATGAAATTGCGGTGGAAAAGCCAAAAATGCGAGTCGAGTCGAGTCGAGTCGAGCTGATACCATGCGGTGGAAAAGCGCCATAGGTGTTCTTATTCGACTTCTCTTGTCCGTTATTGTGCCGATTTGTGTGCGAAGTAGATCGGATAAAGGTGTTTACATGCAGTTTAAAAGTCCTGTTGAAGTCTTATTCGTTTAGTTACCCGATTATGAGTCTGCATGTAAACGCACTGTGACTCTTTCTTCAGTTGGAGCTGCAGCGTAAAGTGAAAACAAACTCAGAGTAGGTCTAACCATCTATCCAGCAGGTTATAGTCACGGCGTATGTTGCGGCTTTGGCGAGGTGTTCACCCCTGTTGCTATGGACGCTATTAAAGCAAAACGTGACGTTTAAAAAATAATAATAATAATAATCAGGAAAAAATCATATTCACATGAAAAAATTAACAATGTTCCGACCTTTTATTATGTCCAACCACGCATTTTATTTAGAGGTTGATTATAGCCTATTTAGGCTTATTATGTGCTGCTTTCTGAGTTCCCTACTTTCTTATTGCAAGCATTGATCACAATCTGAAGATAAATGTATCAGTTTTTGATCCTTTTATAAAGGTTACTTTTATGCTGGAAATACAGAAGTAGGAAGCTCAGTGGCACAACTGACGGAGCTGCAACCAATCAGGAGAAGTCCACCCACAGACGGAAAAGCCAATGAGGCTTGTTTATTTGTTTTACTGTCAGAATTGAATGTAGGAAATAAAACGATAGTTACGTATGTAACTACGGTTCTATGAGTTCCGGATGACCGCCAGAGGCGGTGCTTACAGCACTGGATGTTCCATCGCGCGCATGCGCAGGTCGAGATCTTTATACCAACAAAGTCACCTGTGACACCTGGGTGACCCCGGGAATGTCTATATATTCCGGAAGTCACCAGAGGATCTGTTCCAACTGGATCTTCTTGCGGTGTCTGAGAAGTCTGAGTGACAGAGAAGTCTGAGTGACAGAGAACTCTGGCGGTCATCCGGAACTCATAGAACCGTAGTTACATACGTAACTATCGTTCTATTTCGTTCCTACTGACCGCCAGAGGCGGTGCTTACAGCACTGGATGACTTATACCAAAAAGGTCACGAAGAGTACTCATCAATTAAGGGCTTACAGCCATCAACAAGACAGCTGTCATCCCACCGGATGAGGTGCAGCAACATTTACTCTGTAGAGCCGCGCAACGTACATGATGAAGACCATGTAGCCGTGGCGCAATGTCCTGCCGTGAAATCTGCTTCAAGGCAGCCCATGATGTAGCCATACTCCTGGTAGAGTGGCACTCAACAGCCAAGGCATGGGGAGCCCCTGTGCTCTATATGCATTCAAGACCACATCCACAAGTCAGTGGGAGTGTCTCTGTTTGGACAGGGAAGCCCCCTTCCTGCAGCTCCCATAGCAGACAAGAGGTATTGTCTTTGTCTTACGCAAGCTGGTTGTTGCCACAACCTATGCCCTAAGCGCCCGCACCGGGCACAGTGGGTCTGACATTCTTTCTGCACCCCCTGGTGGGCCTAGGGGATTGAAAGCAGCCAACTCGATCGATTGGTTTACATGGTGGGGAGACAATCGTTTGGATAGGAAGGATGGATCTGGCGAGAGCACCACTCCTGACCCTTCTGTATGCCAGAGCAAGCACGCCTGGCTCACTGACAAGGCATGGAGTTCACCGACCGATTGCAGTCGCAATGGCAAGGAGGAATGCCGTCTTCATAGACAGCCGCGTCAGGTCTGCCTGACTCAGCGGCCCAAATGGGGGTAGACCTAAGGCCCTCAGGACTACTTGCAAGTCCCATGATGGTGCCCTCAGGGGTCATGGTGGCTGAATGAAGCCTCTGGCCTCCCTTCAGAAACTGCCTGACTAGGTAGTGGGACCCTACCGTCTGGTTATCCACACCTGCATGTGCGGCCGATATCGCAGCCACATAGACGCACAGGGTGGAAGCAGCTCTCCTGCTGCCCAACACAGACTGCAGAAGTGTAGTATCACTATCACTGAGCAAGTCCATGGGACTTCACCATGTGCCATGCACCACTGTGAAAACAACTTCCACCTGTTTGCATAGCGCCATGTAGTGGAGAGTGCCCCTGAAGTAAAAGGGTATAGACCTCTGACTGGTCGCAATACGTCCCAGTGGGTCCTGGCTACCAGGAGCCCCACGCACAGCTGCAGGCGCCCCGAGTTCGGGTGCCACATGTGTCCGCCTACCTGAGACAGAAGGTCCTGTCTCCCTGGAAGGCACCAAGGCTCTCCTTGAGGAGTTTAGTAACGCTGGGATCCATGGCCTCCCTGGCCAATGTGGAGCCACCAAACGTAGGCTGTAACTGCAATGCTGGACCCCATCCAGTGTTGTCAGTAACAAAAGAATTGTAGGAAATGCATAAAGCAGGCTGACTGGCCAAGCATTAGCCAGAGCATCCTGCCTTAGAGGACTGGTCTTCTCCATCTAGGAGAACCCAGGGGGACAGTGGGTCATCTCTTCGGAAGCAAAGAGATATGCCACTGCCCTGCCATACTTGTCCCAATCATGCCCACCACCTCCGGGTGGAGTCTCCACTCCCCGGGGGTGGCCCTTTTCTATCGCTGTGTTCCGGACACCTGGAACTTGGACAGCTTAGATAATGATAATTAGATAATGCTGGTGTAATGAGGTCAGCATACTTATCAGTCGAAGGAAGAGGCTGTACTCCAGCAGCCTCCATTGCATGAAGTGCTGTAGTAGCTGCTGAACGGTAGCTACGTGCTACGGAGAAGGGCAGGCTCACATGGCCGCCGAGTCGAGCACCAGCTGAGCTGTAATGGTGGCAGGGATGCTGCCACACACTGTTTAATATACGCAGAGCCAGGGGCGGCCCAACGGAAGAACCCTGAACTGGTACACCTTGCCCAGAAATGCAAAGGGGAGGACCACCTGTGACATTGGGCAGTAGGGACTTGAAAGTAGCATCTTTCAGGGCTATGACACAACCCAGTCCGCCTGAGCGATAGACTGGAGGACCCCTGCAACACGCAGCATGGGGAAAGGAAGAATCGTGAGGCACTGATTCCGCCGTCTTAGTCCAGAACGGGGCGACCCCGCCCCACCTCCTGGTACCTGAACTTCGGTTGAGTAGAACCTACCGAGCATCGAGTAGCACCCCCAAGGACTCTGGGGGAGGACGGAGGCTGGACGCCGACCTCCTGGCGCTTGAAATGCAGCTGTAGCGCAGTGTTACGGCGCTGTACAGAATGTGCTGAGAAGCACTGGCCCCTTGATTGTCCACCTGAACGTGGTTGAAGCTATTGGCACGGGGTACCACAGAGGTCCCCGGCCTGGAATCAGGCAGAGGTGCACGTCGCAGCGTGCAACTACTGTCTAGCCTGGTCAACCTGAACACTTCGCACCGGCCTGAAGAGCAGCTGGCCGAACGTCTGGCCTGGTATCACTGCGAAGAGAACGGAGGGTCAGTCGACACACCTCCGACTGGGACGACTGCGCCAGCCAACCCTGGCGGCGCGCCACGTCACAGTTGACATCAACCTGCCTAGCTCCCTAAGTCATAATGCAAAGTCTGCAGTGAAGCATCACTGAGGGTCCATGCTGAGTGACCAGCACCTGACCCCTGTATAGTTTTCAACCGAGCCAGGACTGTGTGAGAAAGCAGATTCCCAGATGGCCCACACAGGCAGCAATGTCGTAACTCCTAGTAAGGAGGTCGCCTGAAATCCGGCACTGGGGCCGAGGGCAGCGCACATCGGCTCTCAGAGCCTCGTCTGGGGAGATGCTATAGCAGGCTCAATCGGAGCTAACCAGTCCAAGCCCTACTATCAGCATTGTGCATGGCTGCCAGAGCTCTGCTGTCACTAGTGTGATGGGAGAGAGCCCTTAATCTGGCCAGCATCTACAGAACTCTGTGGAATAAGGCTCAGAGGGAGGCACACAGAAACGGAGGATTGAGGGCCTGCCGAAAAGAAGGCATTCGTGGGTGCAGATGAAACCAGAGCTTCATCTAACCCCATACTTGGCGAGTCACGGACGGACACTGACCCTCTAGCCGAGCTGCCCACCTCTAAGAGGTTACAGGACCCTGTAGTAGGAAGGGTGCCCAGCCGCAAGGTTACTCACTGCCACTGGTACCATGAGCTGGTTGGAGGCTGGTAGAGGAGCCTCTACCTAGCAACCTAAGTGCCTGACATGAAACCTACAGTTCATGCATGGGTTATCTGACAGTGCTTCCCTCAGGTGCTCAACCCTGAGACCTGCAGGGCACTTGTCATGGCCATTCCCCACTGTATGGAGGTCATGAAGGCGTAAGCTGCCCACCGTCGAGGCAACTAAATATGCATCTGACTAAGGTATGCAACCGGGCTTCAGGCGAGAGCAACCGAGCCACGGCGCGACACCGCCAGGATAATACAGCGGCGGTGCAAAACTATAGCGCCCACTGGCGAGCAAATCACAGTAGCCTGCACAGACACGACAACCGTGTGACAGCTAAAATAACACAGTGAAGGCGACTCTTGGAAACCCAAGACGCTCCCTGGCGAGCAGCCAATGTATGCAACCGAGCCTCGGTGCGACACCCATGGACATATAAGAAGGGTGACACCGCTAGAATAATACAGTGGCGGAGTAAAACTACCCCCACTGGTGAGCAAGTTACAATAAAACCTGCTAGAACTTAGCCAAAAGTCGAGCCAGCTAAAATATGCATCCGACTAAGGCATGCAACCGGGCCTCAGGCGAGAGCAACCGAGCCACGGTGCGACACCGCTAGAATAGTACATTGGCAGTGTAACCATGCCGCCCACTGGCGAGCAAGTTACAGTAGGCTAGGCAATCGAGCTTTAGGCGAGCACACCCCAGCAACAATGCGGCCTGCCGAGCCAATTAAAATATGTAATCCGAATAAGGTATGCAACCGGGCTTCAAGCGAGAGCACCCGAACCACGGTGCGACACTGCTAGAATAATACAGTGGCAGTGTAACCATGCCGCCCACTGGCGAGCAAGTTACAGTAGGCTAGGCAATCGAGCTTTAGGCGAGCACACCCCAGCAACAATGCGGCCTGTCGAGCCAATTAAAATATGTAATCCGAATAAGGTATGTAACCGGGCTTCAAGCGAGAGCACCCGAACCACGGTGCAACACTGCTAGAATAATACAGTGGCGGTGTAAACTATGCCGCCCACTGGCGAGCAAGTTACAGTAGGCTAGGCAATCGAGCTTTTAGGCGAGCACACCCAAGCAACAATGCGGCCTGTCGAGCCAATTAAAATATGCTTCACCGCTAGAATACACAGTGGCGGTGTAAGCAAGTTAAAGTAGGTTAGGCAATTGAGCTTTAGGCGAGAGTGCACACAAGCAACAATGCAACCCCCTAAATAACACAGTTCAGTTTATTTAAGAAGGGGACAGTGCATATAACAAAACACATGATCATACATGGATTAATGCTAGAATTAGCCAAAATGCTATTCTCTATCTGTAGTCCCCTGGCGGTGTCAGCGGCTCCAGGTAACCCCGGCCGCCCACTGGAGAGCAAATCAACGAACGCTAAGCAATCGAGCCTCAGGCGAGAGCACACCCAGGCAACAATGCGCCTTAAGGCCAGGACACACCAGCCCGATAATCGCCGTCGTCAAAAAAAAAGACGAATCTGTTTGGTGTGTGCCGTGACGTCGGCCGACGTAGAGGTCGTCGGGCTTGTTTTGAGCCTGTCGGCCGCCGATTGAACATGTTCAATCGGCGGCCGACCGTCTTTCATTTGGAGCAATTTGATTGGTGGAGGGCTAGCGAATCAGTGAAGCCCGGAAGTGAGGCGGGTAGCACAAACAGCTAACAACAGCTAGCCATCGTTTTAATGTGTTTGTTCGTTTCGTTTTGAGAGTACTCACATGCATCAACCCTTGTTGACTGCTCGACACCATGCTCGACACTCTCTGCTAAAAATTGTGCTCTTATGGTCCATAAATATAAATACGTATTTCTATCTATGTTTATGCTCTAGAGCAGGGGTATTCAACTAAAATTCAAATAGGTCCAGTTAGAGAAAATGTCCTCAAGCAAAGGTCCAGAACGTCATAATGTCTAAATTGCGTTATAATTCAGTGTGATATATAGTGAAGTAGCCTAGTAGTTGTATCAACGTCTGCATGTAATCAACAACTGACTGTCAGATCAATATAGGAAGAACAATTCAAAAACATTTCGACAATATTTATTCTCACTTTTAAACAATTATACAGATATATAATACTGAAGATATATGTATTATTTAAGGAGGTTCAACTGACTCAACTGAAACTAATCTCTTCATAGAAAAGAAGGGCTGCATTTAAAAATAAAATGGTGAAAATAAATATAATATCAATCTTAAAATAAAGATAAAATATATAATTAATTTTTGAAAAATAAAATAAAATATAGCAGCAACTTGAGTGTCCCCTTTTTCTTTGTGAATGTTTTGACAGTTTCAACCAATTTCAAAAAAATATATATCTCAACACCAGGCCCGGTTGCAGAACATAATGACTCGGGGTGCATCTGAGATTAGAAGGGGTGCAAAAAAAAATGAATTATGCAATTTGAGAAATATTTCAATTTATAATTTCTAAACTTCACTATACCTACTATTGGCGCTTTTCCACCGCACATGTAGCTCGACTCGACTCAACTCGACTCGACTCAACTTGGTTTGGTAGCAGCACGGGTCGTTTTCCACCGCAAATAGTACCTGCTGAACGTGGGCGGGGTCGTCGTAAGGGGCTGAAAGCCTACTCCGGAGCAAAGTAGCAAAGCAGAAATTACGAGCAGTTGTTGCACTATTAACTGAACCAACCGCCAAAAACACGGATGAAATTTTTTTAAGAAATACCCCTTTGTATCTGTTTGCTAAAAGAAGTAGAAGAATATTGCTACGGGCCATTAAGAGGGATGGTTGTTGTCCCGATGTGTGACTCTGCCACACAGTCAGCTGTAGGGATGCGTCACGTACATCCCTATGCACGTAAACACGGGCATGATAAAGTTGACTGTTTAGTGCTTGTTTCAGGATACGTGTTTTCAAATGCAAGCCGTGTCTCAGCCTGAATATTTTATTGAGGTAATCAGTTCAGTCCGAGGCTTGTAATGTAATCGCTCGCTATCATGTCTGTCCCAGCTGGCTACTATTTAGCCTAGCTGCTAGCTACCCTACATGTCTCCTCTCGTATGTAAGTAACTTCCCCAACAACCAACACTGGGTGAGCTTAGCGAATATATGGAAAATAAATTCGGATCTGTGATGCAAATCAAATGAAAGAGAGCCAGAGAAGGCTGCACGCGGCGGAAATACACTCAAAAGTCCCGGAGAGTTGGGGAGAATAAACAACAGAATGAAGCCGGTAGTCTCTGGCCACTGATTGGCCAGACAATAGTCTCTGGCCAATCAGTGGCCGGCCGTCTGCCGACGTCACCTTTTAGCATCGGCTCAGCTCGCTTGGACCCTAGAGCGAGGCGATACCAAAAAAGCAGCCGCTACGTGGTACCAGGTACCATGAAATTGCGGTGGAAAAGCCAAAAATGCGAGTCGAGTCGAGTCTAGTCGAGCTGATACCATGCGGTGGAAAAGCGCCATATGTGTGTTCAACATAGTAATCTCCCACTTTGTCTAATACTGGATTTTTTATTTTGTGATTTTGAAAAACTCTGAAAAAACTGTCAGGAACTAAACCCCTGTAGCAGGGGTCTGGGGGTATCCCCCCAGAAGTTTTTTTTGTGTTTTTAAAATGTAATCGGAGCATTCTGGTGCATTCTGGGGAAAAGAATAAAAGAAAAAGTCAACATTTAATATAGTTAAGATGAATAGAAAAATTAACAAAACAACATAACTTGCTAGCAGCCAGATGCTTAACAACTGGACTAAGGGACGGATGACCACTAGCTTTCGGTAATGTTAGTGGGGCTACTTGCCAAATATCTTGCTAAAAAATTAACCTTTATTTATAAAATTCTGCCATTAGTAAGAATATGTAACACTTAAAATGTAGATAATTGAAACTACATACAAAATGTATTTTTTATTTTCCTGTTGCTGTTGTGGGCAGTAGATGCAGTGCTGCTGGCGATTGGTGATGATGCATGTCAATCTTATGTCTGTGTCATTCACACATAGGCCTACATCAGGGTAATAGAGAGTCCACATGATTGTACCTTGACCGGTTTTCACCAGTCTTACAAAAGGGGAAAAAACTCAGCTGTTGATCGCTCGTTAACTCGCTCACCTGCTCGCTGAGCGACGCTAACACACGGAGCCGGTGAGCGAGCGGGCGAGCGAGAGAGAAAGCGAGAGAGAGAGAGTAGCACCTTAGCAAAAACTACAGCAAGAACTGGTAGGCTTTCGTACAGCAATTACATATATATTTTTAAAGTATATTTATAAAACAATTCAGTCCGTCCTCTTTCCCCAATTGAGGATGCAAACATTTCAATTGAGGGTGCAATGCATGCTTATGCACACCCGTAGAACCGGGCCTGCTCAACACCATTACAATTGAACAGTTTTAGCTTCTTTTTCTTTCCCTCTTTTATCCCAATCCCCCACTTTCTGTTGTTCAGTGAGATAACTGAGGTCTAGCTTGTCCTGCCAGGAGTTTAAATCGGGGCTGGAAGGATGTCAGGGCCATTCTCATGCACATGTGCAGGTGCTCATAGGTGAGCCTGGATCGATATTTACTTTTAATTATGTTCATGAGACAGACTGGTTTTGTGTTTCCAGTTGGAAGAATGAACATGAATGAGTCTGTCCATTCTGGGTTGAAGGCTCTGTTTTCGCTGTCTACTTTTCTCTTCTTTAAGAGCGCCATTTGTAGTTATTTTTCTGTCTCCGGCTCACTCTCTCTTTTCTGTCTCGCTGTATTTCTAGCCCCTTTTACACAGAGATTGCGGCATATTGACGGAACAACATCACTCCAATATGCCGGCTTTGCTTGCTTCTGTGTTATTTACACAGAACCAAGCAACGCCGGCCTGCTGGCGCATCAGTAGCTCCTTTTACACAGCGTTCCGGAATGAAAGAGGTGCTTGTAAACAGCGTCAGGTGTGACGTAAACATTTAGCGCCGCGCCGGTCAGCTGCTTTACAACAACACTGGCCGGTGAATTGAGAGCAGAAGTGCTGGAGCTTGCAGTAAGAGGGCCGTATTTTACTGTCCCCACGATGTGCCAGTTGATCTCGCTACGCGCTGAGTCCAACATCACTGGGACTGTTAACCAAACTGACTAAATCAATCCGACCGCTTCACCTCTGTGTGTGTGTGTGTGTGTGTGTGTGTGTGTGTGTGTGTGTGTGTGTGTGTGTGTGTGTGTATGTGTGACACAGGTTGGTTGTGAGCGAGTCTCTTTGTGAGGGCAGCGATCTGCCAATCAGACATAAACATACACATACACACAGTGTGTGAAGTCACGTTACTGTAGACAGAAATAAAGTGTGGATATACGCTCAGACTTAGGATAATAATAGCGGCAGCGGAATGTGTTAGCAAAACAGTAGCTCTGTTGCTAACAGCTGAGCCGGAGCCTTCACTCAGCTGAAGCAGACAGTCTAGCGGGGCGAGCAGACTATTCCCCCGTTACTAGGTCGACCTTCAAGCTGAACAAGAGCCCTCCGCTGCGCGTCGGGCTCCTGCTTCAGCTTGTCGGTCTTTATTTCTAGCAAGTGACCCGTTCGCTATACTTTATCCCTTACTTAGCCTAGCCTAGCTTTCCCATTGTACAACTTCTCCTGGGCAGAAATGGACTCATACACTCTGCAAAATGAAGCGCGGGGGTTTGGATTGAGCAACGGACCTTATGATCAGCTAGATTATACGCCGTTCCTTTTATTTGGTGATTTATACGGGACATCAGGCCGCCGTGGTTAATGTTAAACACACGTCCTTCAACTGCTAACATGGTCGCATGTTTAGAACGTAGACTATGGAACGTCAAACGCCCCCCTGTTCCGCAACAACAAGCTGGAGCATTTAAACAGAGAGGCGGAACTGATCGTGTCGGGAATCTTACTACCCCCCGAGGTAGTAAAATTCCCGGAACGATCACTCGCACCTTTCTTCCCTCGTTCCGCAACTGTCGCATTTATACAGCAGGGCGGAGGGCCGAAAGGCCGGCATATTCCCGGCTTTCACTGGCTGTGTAAAAGGGGCTTCTCACTCTTCTCTGCCTTCTCCCGCTGTGTAGCCTACTCACTCTCCTCCCGCTGTCTTATCGGCCTTCTCCCGCTGTCTCTCACTCTCCTCCCGCTGTCTCTCACTCTCCTCCCGCTGTCTTTCTCACCCCTATACCGCTGTATTTCCCACTCTTATCTGACTTATTTCGCTGAAATTCTCGTAATTTTTGCACTTCTCTCACTCTGTCTTCTCTCGCATGATCGCTCACTGTCTCTTTGTCTGTGAGCCAGACTGAGCCGGGAATGCACAGATTCGATTGGCTGAGTAGCAGGAGGCAGGATGGCTTAACTCGAATGCAATTGGTCGGTGGATTTCCTGATTTGCTAAACCAGTACCGTAAAGTCTAGAAAAGCTGCGCCGGTCAAAATAGAAGCGCCCGGGCAAAATTTTAAATACTTAAATAATTTATTGACTACAGGTCCGGGTCCGTATAGGACGGCGTCTGGGTCCGGACCCGGACCGCGGTCCGCCTGTTAGTGACCCCCGGCCTATATCAATAAAAACAGACGGCCCAAACAGCGTCCAAATGAGCTAAAATCCTAATTACAATAAACAGTAACATGGCACACTTATTTTAAGGTAAGCTTTAATTGATTATTCATTAATTTTTTCACACGTTTACATGTTTTGAGACGGAGAATCCGACGCACTCTGCTGTCAGCTGAGCCGGCTCTGCGGAGCTGTCAGCCGGCTCAGCTGACAGCTCCGCAGTGCGATGGTTCTAGTGTTAACCTTGGTCGAACGTAATACCATAGCCTATACTGATTTAAAAAAGGTAGCCTAGGCTATAGAAAAATATTGAAACAGCGGAGGAGATTAAGATTGTTTCCAGCAATTATTTTCTTCATGAATGACTTGTGGCAGTTCCATGCGCAACAGGGATGTCACTCGTGTCCGTTTTACGCATGGTGCTTACGGAAGGATATGTGGGGGTCTGTAGTAGCCTATCTCTGGCGATGCCACAGCGATCGCAGGGACTTCACTTGTCATTAAATTTATACATCTGACTGTATTTCATATCAAAGGGACACAGCGATGACTATTAAATATCAAACTGATAAAAACGATCTGACTGTAGGTTATAGTGTATCACGTATAGGCCTTATAAAGTATTTTCATATTGACGGACATCGCATCCAATCAGTTAATGCTGATTGTCAAGTCAGTTAGATGACTATGTACTTGTTCATATAGTTTGAACACTTTGTGAATCAGAGTGAATGGTATTCTGCTAAAATAAATAGCTTATGTACACTATATACAGTTATCGTTTTTAACAGTTTGTCATTTAATACAGTCATCGCTGTGTCCGTTTGATATGAAATACAGTCAGATTTATTAGTTAAATGACACAAATGAGAGCTGAAACATCCCTACGGTAGAGCTAAGAAGGCTCTGCGGGCGCTCCAGACCAACCTTACCAACGTATGACGTACGAAAGAGATTCGTAGCAAAGAACGTTTCGGGAAACAGGCGAAATGTTAAGTAGGAACTCTACGTAGGGGTTACGAATGAAGTAGCGTTAAGAAGGCTCTACGAAGGCTTTGGGAAACCGGCCCCTGGTCCATAGCTGTGGTCAGTTTAGCAGCAGCCAGATCTTTTGTTTTGGCATGCACATATACTACAGTGTCGTCTGCATACATTTGTATTTTGATATCAGGGCAAACCAACGGCAGATCATTAATATACAGACTGAACAAAAGCGGGCCAAGTATCGATGGCTGCTAGCTGCTGCTCAAGCCTGGGCCTTGTGGATGGTGGCTGCTGCTGGAGCCAGGTGGATGGTGGCTGCTAGCTGCTGCTGGAGCCTGGGCCTTGTGGATGGTGGCTGCTAGCTGCTGCTCAAGCCTGGGCCTTGTGGATGGTGGCTGCTAGCTGCTGCTCAAGCCTGGGCCTTGTGGATGGTGGCTGCTAGCTGGAGCCAGGTGGATGGTGGCTGCTAGCTGCTGCTCAAGCCTGGGCCTTGTGGATGGTGGCTGCTAGCTGGAGCCAGGTGGATGGTGGCTGCTAGCTGCTGCTCAAGCCTGGGCCTTGTGGATGGTGGCTGCTAGCTGCTGCTGAAGCCAGGTGGATGGTGGCTGCTAGCTGCTGCTCAAGCCTGGGCCTTGTGGATGGTGGCTGCTAGCTGGAGCCAGGTGGATGGTGGCTGCTAGCTGCTGCTCAAGCCTGGGCCTTGTGGACAGGGCCGGATCTAGGCATAGGCATTCTAGGCACGTGCCTAGGGCCCATTTCCACAAGGGGGCCCAGTGAGAAAAAAAAAATAATAATAATTTGTTTTTTTAGTACGGTATGTGTTTGATATTAACATCATATTATGCAAATGTAAGTTATCATACAAAAAAGGGAATACAATTTTTTGGTCTGGATAGTTAATTATTAGTTATCACTCGGTATTGAGTTTATTTAAAAAAATTGGAAATTGGGCTGCCCTCAGTTGCCCATGCACTGTGTATACTTTAGTCTATAGCCTATTTCAGCCTCATCTGTGGAAAAAAAAGATAGCTGGACAACAGAGTTCTTCTGCTTCGTGCATTTAAATTCATTCATAATATTAAAGAGAAATATGTCCCGTAAAAGAAAAAAAGCACCATCCCAGAGGACACTGAATTATATTTTTTATTTTATTTATATATTATATTTTTTCTATATTAATATTTTTATGGAAAATCCATGTCTTTCTTCGATAGCTTTTATTTCTACTTCATTCGAGCCAGTGTCTCCAAATTATTTGTTCACACAAAATTCCTCAGATTTAGCCTCTTAATTTCCCTCTCAAAGTGCACCAAATTCATGCATTTCACTTTAAAAAGGTAAAAAAAATCTCCCGGGGGAGCATACCCCCGGACCCCCCTAGGAGAGTCAGGATCTCGGCTGGCTACTATTTTCACTAAGCTGGACATTGGAGGCACTAGGGATGAACTGGGTGTGTGAATGACATTTAACGATAGTCAATCATTTGGCCACGATAACATTGGAGAGGGGGGCCCTAATCAAATTCGGCTTAGGGCCCCATGAAGGCTTGGGCCAGCTCTGCTCCCCGGTTATAATTTTAGTCGTCAAACCAGAGTTTTTCTGTGTGGCGTCTCAGACCGGCGATGTCTCACTGTGAATTTCGCCTTTACCCACCACAGAGTTCCACGCCAGGTTTCACCAGGTGAATCGCTGCTTCGCTCACGCAAGGCTTTTGTGTTAGATCAGGCTTGCACGAGCGTTTTAACTTTATGCTGAATAAAGCATTGCACTGCACTGTTTTTCATCCAGTTGGAAAAATTGCTCCCACACTGGACTCTGCTCGCACTTTACAGAAATGCTCCTGCAGTGAGCTCACGAACAGACGTGAACTCGCACACTCGGTTACGATTCTCTTTACTCCCGTTTACAAACGCGCAACTCTTTAACAAATGAATGAGCATAATACTCTTGTGGCAGTTCAAATGTACGTAGTTTTTCACCAAATCGTGAAGTATCCATTTGGAGGGGGCCCGAAAAAATGCGGTATGCCTAGTGTAATCTTTCTTCTTAATCCGGGCCTGCTTGTGGATGGTGGCTGCTGGTGGCTGCTGGCTGTTGCTCAAGCCTGGGCCTTGCTGCTGCTGCTGCCTGTGCTGCTGCTGCTGCTGCTGCTGCCTGAGAGAGAGAGAGAGAGAGAGAGAGAGAATATTTGTACTCCTGTCCAGTCCAACTTTTTGGTGGTGGGGGAAAGTGAGCCAAATGCTGTGGGGGAAATTGAGCCACTGTCTCACTTTCCCCCACCATGAGGCACAAGTTAAGTTTAGTCTTAAACTTATTTTAATGTAATATTACATGACATATGTTTAATTTTAATGTCATACACATTGTAGAAAAGCCATCATGCCAAGGAAATACACCAGGAAGACGACCTGGGGCAACCACAGGGAAAGAGCACCTTCTCATCTTTCCCTGTAACCTTCAGGGCTGGAATGTAGAGTAGGCCTAGTTGTAGAGTATGACAGGCTGATGTTATAATCCAGTTGGGTCTTCTCCTGTGTTCTGAGTCCCAGGCTGTTCTCGCTGGTTCTGATTTTCCTATGCTTTGACCCCCAGACACAAGCTGGCTCTAAGGGTCCTGTGTTCTGACCCCCAGACTGTTCTAATCTAAGTGGTTCTATCTTTCATTTGAATCTTATCAAAACCTTTTGAATTATAATATGTTGTATTTAATTTTGTTCAGAGTTACTTTCAAGTGTTTAGAAAATTTGCTTTGCTTAATTGACCCAACCCCATCATTATTTTACTAGTCTGACATTAGTTCTGGAATGTGTGGCTAGCTTTCAGGATTCTTACTGTTACAATATGTGTTATTATGGTAGTTTCAGAGTGGAAAAAGTAAGTGGATCAGCTGGTTCACTTTACCCCATTGATTTTTCTGGTCTGTCTCAGTTTACCCCACAGCTGGGGTAAAGTGAGCCACATGACAACTTTTTTTAAAACAATAATATTTTCACTGCCCTTTGTCTTGAAAAGATTCTGCTAATGCTCATTTCTAGGAAACATCCTGAATTAATGGGAAATGTGTAAATTTGAGTGATAAATCATTTTAGCTCGCTTAGAGGGGAGCAAATGTAAAAAGTGGCTCAGATTACCCCATTCTCCCCTATATATATATATTTTTTAAGATATTTTTGGGGCATTTTTATGCTTTATGGATAGTGTAGAGACAGAGTTGAAATGGGGCAGAGAGGAGAGTGACATGCAGAGAACGACCGGGGGCTGGAATCGGACCCGGGTCCGCTGCTGGCCGAGGCCCATGGAGGGGACGCCTTACCAACTGAGCTAAAGGCGCCCCCCCAGTAAAGCTATGTTGACGCTGCCATATCTTAAGGGCTGGAATTGCCAACTGAAAATACCATGATAGAGGAAAAAGACACACACAGCCACTGGATTGCACTCGACTGGCATTACCTGAACCTTCACAGGCAGCAGTCATTTATTGATTAGATTTGGTGCACCTGTGTGCAACAGCACACAGAGGGCAGCATCAGGAGCACATTCGAGAACACAATTGGTATGCAACAGTTTAACACCCCCACTTTCTCTTATACTCTTGACGTGATTGCACCAAACATAAAACACAGAAATTTCTCAATCCTGGCTTTAGTTACAGGCTTAGTTAGAATATCTGCCACCATGTCTACTGTTGAACAATATTCAATGGAGACTTTCCCCATCACTGATTGCCGATCGAACAAAATGATACTTGATAAACATGTTTGCATCTTTGTCGACATGCAGGATTCTTTGACAATGCAATAGCGCCTTGATTGTCCTCAAAAATCATCACTGGTACATAGTCAGATCCATTGTCCATTGCACTCAATAACTGTACAAGATACATGCTTTCCTGGACTGTAGCTGACAGTGCCATATACTCTGCTTCACATGTGGATAAAGCAACTGTAAGTTGTTTCTTAGATTTCCAGGAAATAACAGGCCCTGTCTCAGACAAACTAAAACAGTAGCCAGTAGTACTTCTCCTATCAATATGATCCGCTGCCCAGTCAGCATCACTATATCCTACAAGTTTGAGATTTACATCACTTCTTTTGTAACACAATTCCTGGTTTATAGTTCCCTTTAAATACCTCAACACGTGTTTTGCTGTTATCCAGTGTGGTTCTTTTGGTTCAGATAAGTGTTGTGATAACTTACTGACCACCCAACTCAGATCTGGTCGAGTACATGTCATGAGATAAATCAAACTGCCAACAACTTCTCGATACATCTTTGGATTGACAGGTTCACCTTCATTGTCAAATTTCAGTTTGTTTTCACATGGGGTTGACCTTGGTTTGCAGTCAGTCATATCAAACCTCTCCAATATCTTTGTAATGTACCTTTTCTGACTCATCTTTACTTCACCTTCTCTCTGTGTGAAGTCAATGCCTAGGAAGTGTTTAAGTTAGATCTTTCATTTTAAACTTAGCTCCCAACATCTCTTTCACATTTTTGACTGTTTGATTGTCACTTGCTGCAATGATAAGATCATCGACCCAGATTAGTAATATTACCCTCTCACTTTCAGTTTGTTTACTGTACACACAGTGGTCGGCTGGATTTTGAATAAAACCATTTTCAGTTAGAAAATCATGCAACATTTTATTCCAATTCCGTCCTGACTGTTTCAGACCATACAGGGATTTGTTAAGTTTACAGACTAGTTCCTCACCTGTCTCTGACTTAACTTTAAATCCTTCAGGCTGTTCCATATACACCTCCCAGTCAATAGGTGCATGTAGATATGCAGTTTTAACATCCATCTGATGCAAGTCTAAATCATGTTGTGCTGCAAGCCGCATTAGACTACACACAGATGTCAAATTAGCAGTTGGAGAAAAGGTTTCATTATAATCAATGCCTGCAACTTGACTATAACCTTTTGCCACATATCTGGCTTTGCATGTTTTTGTCTCATTTCCTGTTTCATCTAGATTTTCTTTTACTGTGTAAACCCATCTGCCCCCCACTGCAGTTTACCTTTTGGCAATGTGGTCAGAGAAAAAGGTATCATTCTCACTCAGAGAATCCATTTCCTCGTTCATAGCTTTAGCCCATAAATCTGAACTTGATGAGCTCTTAGCTTCCTTCAGAGTTTGAGGTACATCAGATATAACTCTGTAACAATAATCAATACTGGGTATTTCATGATCATCATCACATTTTACTTTATACTCACAGTCTTGATAGTACTTAGGAGCTCTCCTCTGCCTTCTTGGATAGCGTGAATTGTGACTACTCTCATCCTCATCTGTAGTGGCATTAGAGTCACAGATCTCTGCATTACGGCCTCCACACACATCCTACCTCTACTGCACGTCTACCTCGCGTCTGCGTCTGACTTTTTGTCACTGACCGTGTAATCAACCTAGAGCAGGCACACATCCAACCTCAGACGCACTGCTGATGCACGTCGGAGGCACGTCTGCAGCGACGCTCCCCTTTACCTCAGGAGGCTCGCCTATTTTTTTTGAGAGCCGCGCGTCTCTCTCGGGTCTCTCTGCTTTAACTGATAGAGAAATACTCTGCTGAGAGTCATATGGGCTGTGTCTTGATTCAGGGGTTGCAGCCTATGTAGGCTGCATTTGAAGACCGATTGCCTCATAGCGGCGCGCAAAGGCTGTCCCGTTTGCAAGGCTCCTCATATGCGGTGGTGAAATGCAGCCTTCATTTCACGGTTTTGAAGGCTGCATCAGATGGATCCTTTGCGGCCCAACATATCCCAAGATTCATTGCGTTTTTTTCAGAGATGGCATAAAATAAAATAAGAAATAACAAAACAGCAACGTGTTGCCCCATCTTCTTAAATTTTATCTTCCTTTCTTTTTTTCTTGTACTTTTTTTTCTTTTCGTCTGGTAGGCAACTTCTTTTTCTTTTTTCCTTCGTTGACAAGGCTGTCTCCGTTGGCAGCTATCAGGGTTGCTAGGCAGCACAGGAGCGGCGAGTCGTCACGCAAGGTAACGGCTTGTTACGTAAACCGGAAATGCTCGTAAACCGAGACCTGCGGAGACCGTCTCATTTAACAAGGCTCGTTGGCCTTAAAACCGGCCTTAAAATCGGCCTTCATAGGCTATAGCCTTCATAGACCGCGAGACTGCGTCCTACCAAGTGCGTGGTCTCTGTAATGGGACATAGCTATAGAGCTGTTAAGCGGAAGTTCCTTACTTCCGGGGCATGGGACCTATCGGCTCGAAAAATTACAAAGGTAGTCAATGGAAAGAAATGTATTATTTTCTGGTCCCAGTCATGAAATGCCTTCGATTACACATATGTTTTGTATGGATTTAGATGGTATTTTTTCGTGCAAAGAATGGAACAATTTAGCGAGTAGAAGCTGGATACGGTCAGGTTTTGTGCAGAGCGCTTTTGTGGACTACAGCTCTTCGCTGCTCTTGACACTTATGATATACGTCACCACCACTGGCACCTGCTTAGCTCAGAAACATGGCTGTGTCTTTAATGCACTTTACCGCCTTCTTTCAATGACAAGACAAAAGTCTTCAGCGTGGCAAAAATCACTACACAAGTGGACATGTGGAGTTTCAATTTCTCGAGTGGGGAGATTGTTGGCGTTGTCCACGCCAGCCATTAGCATTAGCATTAGCACTGTCAGTCGAGAAGTGGAGGGAATGTGTTGAGGTGACGTCACAGAGGCGACAAGACTTGTAGTTGTTCTCGTAAATTTTTTTCAAAAGCCGTTAGACGAATAATCATACAACATACCGTCAAACTCTTCACATGAAAAATGATCATTTAGACCCATACAAAACATATATGTAATCCAAGGCATTTAATGACTGGGACCAGAAAATAGTAGATTACTTTCCATAGACTCCCATTCATTTTTTTTCAGCCGATAGGTCCCATGCCCCGTAATTCCGCCACTTCCGCTTAACAGCTCTATTGACTTCATACCGGCAGTTTTCGCTGTAGTTTCACCATTTCCTGGTGTGTCCCTTTCAAAATAAAACTTCCAATAAGCGAAAATGTGAAAAAAAAGGCAATGGGGCGCACGGATTACTGTCCAGACTCAATATTAGACTCAATATAAATCATATGCATCATAAATTACACGAAAGAACTTCATTTTTAATGGGAATTATCTATGAAAACACTATGTAGAAAGATAGGGCTTTTAGAAGCAGCGCTGCAGCAGCAGCTGCTGAGACGTTCCATGTGTGTCCGAGAAAAGTCCGAGAGACGCAGCAGTAAGGTAAGGTGACGCGCTCCAGAGGTAGACGCAGGATGTGTGGAGGCCGTTAGGCTCCTGTTTGAACTGTTTTGTTATTTATACCTCTGGCAGGTTGGTTTTAGCCCTCTCCCTGTAAAGAATATCTTCACTCATGTCAGAATCTGTCTGAGTCGGACCTTCCTTCACACTTTTTGAGATGAACTTCACCAACCTGTGTTTGAGTACTCTCCCAGTGTCTCTGTAAAAGACTAGATATGCAGGGCTATTTTTGTCATACCCCACAAAAATCCCTTTTTCACATTGTGAGTCTAGCTTTTTCTTGTTTTGTTTGTATGCATAGCACACTGACCCAAATGTTGTCATCCTTGAAAGATCAGGCTTTTTCCCCGTCAACATGTAATACGGAGTCTGTCCTGTTCGTCTGGTATAACACCTGTTGCGAATAGCTGCAGCAGTCTGAACTGCATATGTCGTCAACTCTTTTGGAAGATTACTCTCAATTAACATGCATCTTGCCATCTCAAACAGTGTTCTCCAATTTCTTTCAGCTGTCCCATTTTGATGGGGAGAATAAGGAGCTGCAGTCTCATGCCGGATGGCGTTTTTACTCAATAAGGACTGAAACTCTTTAGATGTAAATTCTGTACCAGTATCAGAGCTCACACATCTGATTTTCCCATGAGGTGCAACATCAGCAATGAATTTCTCTGTAGCTTTAACTGTGTCACTCTTTACTTTTAAGAAATACACAAAAACTGCTCCTGGATAGTCATCAGTAAATGCCAATGTGTACCTGAAGCCATCTTTTGCTGCTGGCTCTATAGGTCCTGACAAATCTGTATGTACAAGTGCAAGTGCTACCTTTGCCCTTTCATCTGGTTCTCGGTTTCTGCTCTGGGCAAATTTACCTTTCATGCAGACTTCACATTTCAGATTAGACACATCAGTTTTACCTTTAATTTTCATCCCCTCTGTGACACTTTCCAACTTTAACACATCATCATAGTTGCAGTGACCTAGAATCTCGTGCCATGTTTGAAGATCGTAACACCCATGACATTCATCAACATCATCACTTTCATCTGTTACGGTGCTTAAATAGTACAGTCTATCATATACCTGAATGTCAAATTTCGTACCGTCTTTATGAATGAGCTCATCCTGTCCCTCCTTGAAGATGACAGTTGCTCCTCGGGCGGTCGCTGCCTTGACTGAGAAGATGTCTTGGGGAAACGATGGGACATACAATGCCTTGGTCAGCATTGTGTCCACCGCACGTCCTCTGCTGTCAATCAGGCTAACCTTGGCCAAACCTCTCTTCAGTGCGATGCCACTGGTTCTCTCTCCATCAGCCAACTCCAAGATGTGCTACTGCGGCTTAAAACCCGGATCAAAACTCTTGAACTGTGCCATGTCAGTTACAATGTCGAAGTGGCTCTAGTGTCGACCATGAGACCTCTTTTCTTTAGTCCACCAACGGGGGCGTCATCCACCTGGCCCACCTTGAACGCAAACGTGTGGTCCTCCTCATCCACCGCCTGTTTCATATTGTCTCGCCTCTGACGCCTGCAGTTTGCATCTCTGTGGGTGGAACTCTTACAAAAACTGCACCACTGTCTCTGTTCTCTGTGTTCACCAGTAGCAGGACACCCCATGGCCTTATGTCCCTTCTGGCCGCAGTTGTAACAGGTCAGCTTTCCTTCACAGCCAAGTCTTCCTTTTACTTTCATCACGCTGTCATCACCAGAGCTGGCAGAACTAAACTTTTCTGTGCTTTCATAGCTCCTTAGTTTTGTTTTAAACTCAGCAAAGGTCAACTTTTCATCACTTTGGGTAATGTGGATAGAGAATGGTTTAAATGAGTCTGGCAAACCTTTCAGAGTCATTGCAATCAATAAACCATCACTTAAAGTTTCTTCTGCATGTCTCAGTGCTGTGATGGCAGTCTCTGCACGAATAATATAGTCTGTGACGCTCTCATTTACAGCTTTTTGAAGGGATGTAAGCTCTGTGTATAGATTGATCACACGGGGCTTCCCCTTACCAGCATAATGGTCTCTCAGAATCTGTAGGGCCTTCCTACCATCGTCAGCTGCATCTCTCATCACCAGTGACAGGCTTTTGTCATCCAACACTTGAATCAGTTCAGCATAGACCTCTTCATTTCTTTCGGCGTCTTGTTCTGCACCCTCGTCCTCCTCTTGCAGTATGGTGCTCTTCAGACCTTGTAGACGCAGGTACGCAAGGAACTTAGTTTCCCACAACTCATATTTTCTCTCATCTCCATCGAAACATAAACGATTCCATCGGCTTCCAAACTCTTTTCTGGGCCCATAACCTGTTGACGCGGCCATATCTTAAGGGCTGGAATAGCCAACTGAAAATACCATGATAGAGGAAAAAGACACACACAGCCACTGGATTGCATTCGACTGGCATTACCTGAACCTTCACAGGCAGCAGTCATTTATTGATTAGATTTGTTGCACCTGTGTGCAACAGCACACAGAGAGCAGCATCAGGAGCACATTCGAGAACACAAATGGTATGCAACAGTTTAACAAGCTATATTTAGAAAGTATAGACACATTTATAAATAGGGGAGAACGGGGTAATCTGAGCCACTTTTTACATTTGCTCCCCTCTAAGCAAGCTACAATTATTTATCACTCAAATTTACACATTTCCCATTAATTCAGGATGTTTCCTAGAAATGGGCAATAGCAGAATTTTGTCAAGACAAAGGGCAGTGAAAATATGATTGTTTTAAAAAAAGTTGTCATCTGGCTCACTTTACCCCAGCTGTGGGGTAAACTGAGGCAGACCAGAAAAATCAACGGGGTAAAGTGAACCAGCTGGGGGTAAACTGATCCACTTACTTTTTCCACTCTGAAACTACCATAACAACACATATTGTAACAGTCAGAATCCTGAAAGCTAGCCACACATTCCAGAACTAATGTCAGACTAGTAAAAGAATGATGGGGTTTGGTCAAAGCAAATTTTATAAACACTTGAAAGTAACTCTGAATAAAATCAAATACAACATATTATAATTCAAAATGTTTTAATAAGATTCAAATGAAAGATAGAACCAGTTAGATTAGAACACAGTCTGGGGGTCAGAACACAGGACCCTTAAGCCCAGTTCAGACCAAAGATTCGCCTTGCAACTGCTTGCGACGAGACGGTTTTAGAACGTCGCGGGGGATAAATCGCAGCAGTGTGAACTGCGCGTTGCAAGGCGTCGCAGAAGATTCAACATGTTTAATCGCAAGGTCCAGTTTTAGAACGTTTCGGCGGTCTCGTCGCAAGGAGTTGCAGTTGCAAGCAGTTGCAAGGCGAATCTTTGGTCTGAACTGGGCTTTAGAGCCAGCGTGTGTCTGGGGGTTGTAGTGTATTTTGTTATGATACATGTTAAGATTACTATAGTGTATTATGTTACTATACATTTTATATTAAGGTATACTGAGGAATCAGGAAGACAAGACATTAGAGTTAGTCTCAAATGCAGAGTGCAAAGTCAGGGATGTCAGCTGTTTGAGTGAGGAAACCCTCAAGGCTGACCTGTAGATCATTCAAATTTCACACAAAGGTGACTGTCTTATGAATTAATCAAAGACAGTCTGGCTAAGAGTTAACAGTAGTTTATTGACCCTGGCCATCATCATCAGCATTGTCTTAAAAGATACTGAATCAGACTTCTTGGCCAACGTGACATATCGACTCTAGGTGATGACTAAACTCTGGATGTCCTCTGGGGGCCAGAGGTTGCCCTCTGACCATTAGGGTGGAGTTGGTTAGGGTTAAAAGCAGCCACAATTCTGGAAAAAGTCGGGTCTTTTAGTATACAGGAACTTTTCATAGCTTTTGGTTTTATGCATGTACCTCTATTAGTTTTTTGGCTACAAACACTTTAACTTTTTATTGGCTTCGTTTTGACTGCAGGATGAGTTTTGTTGTAAATAAAAGAATTGTTCCTGAAGACCTCCTCATCTGCATTCAACTGTGTCTTCTTCCATCAACTAACTACCAACGCCGGCTTTTTGAGTAAAGGACCAAGAAAATATACTGCAAAGTGGCGTCATCGAACAGAGGGCTTCTGGACAGTTCATTGAGCCCACGCTGTGGACCGGAGCTCAACTTTCTCCCCAATGGCTGGCAAGGTGAGCGTTTGGCTCTATGGGGTGAGACTTGGGCCCCGGCCTCCCTGCGGGTGTTTGTAATGCTGTCGGGCTGTGAATTACTAGATGCGGGGCGGCCATTGGTGGTTTTGGTTGATGGAAAACAAAAAATGCAGGCTAAATTATGTTTTGTTTCGGATTACAAAAGAAGAGAGGGATGCATATTTTATATAGCTTATAGATAGGCCTACATTTTAAGTTTGTGGTGCCATGAGTGTGAGAGGTTACTTTGTTCTCTTTTACTTATTTAATTTGACGTGTAAGGTAACGGGTGGCTTACAACTAAAATATTTACTTAATTTAATTTGACGTGTAAGGTAACGGGTGGCTTACAACTAAAATATTTACTTGATTTAATTTGACGTGTAAGGTAACGGTTGGCTTACAACTAAAATATTTACTTAATTTAATTTGACGTGTAAGGTAACGGGTGGCTTACAACTAAAATATTTACTTAATTTAATTTGACGGGTAAGGTAACGGGTGGCTTACAACTAAAAGATTTACTTTGTTCAATTTGGCGTGTGAGGTAACGGATGGCTCATGACTATTTGAGAGGAAAGAAGAGGGGCCGGCCCAGATTGTTGAAGATTTGTTTTTATGTATGTGCGCATGAAAATGAGAATCTGTTTTTGTTTGTGTATATGTTATCTGTTGGTCTGTAGTAACAGGTCTCTTGAGAATCTGTTTTTGTTTGTGTATATGTTATCTGTTGGTTTGTAGTAACGGGTCTCTTGAGAATCTGTTTTTGTTTGTGTATTTGTTGGTTTGTTGTAACAGGTCTCATTGTTCTATATGTTTATTAGTTATGGGTATAAATATAGATATGGATTTATATTTGATATTTTCGATACATGTGTATTGAAGCTGTTGACGTGATATAGTGATCAGTTCTATTTTTTTCCGGAGGAAATAGGCTGATGTTTTTGATGGATGTCTGTGGTTATTTCTGATCAGGTGCCCACTTGACGGATTGTAGGCCTATGGTGAAATTGCTGTTGTGGTATGAAAAGATAAGAAAAGAAAAAAAAAAGAGCCGGACCTCCGCCGGCTCTGCCTCGGGTCGTGCTGCGCAGGGGTGTGTCCTGGAGTTTTCTAACAGGTGAAAGGCGGGGCTGTGGGCCCGTAGCTGTGAGCCTGTTTGCGCGAGCCAACTTAAGCCTCGCGAGTATGATGACTGTTTGATTTTGTCTTAATATGGGGACGTTGGTTTGTACAACTATGTTTTATGTGTTGGCGTTTTAAATACGGTAGTATATTGTTGGCAGATGGCCTTTTAGCCTATTTTTTTTGCAAGGAGTGGAGTTCGCTCCGCACGTGAACGCGCGAAACGGCAGGCACATCAAACGAAGCGCGGGCACAGGACGAGTGTTCTTTAAAGCTACCTTGTGTGGCTTTTCCAAATGTGAGCTTTTATGGTCTTTTATGGGAAAAAGAGCGAGATTGTCTTATTCTACGGTCTTGTGGGGTGGAATACTCTCTTAAGGGCTCTATATGCAGCAATTGGAGCTAGTTACAGTAGAGGTAAAGTAACATTGCGTAATTTTTGAAAAAAAAAAAAGGGGGGGGATAGGCTAGTTTGCCTAACCCTTTGTGACATAGTGGAAATAGCAACTAGAGGTGGCTGTCTATAGCTATATCCAGGAGAAAGGTGCATGTTGAGGAGAAAATGCAAAGAGTTGATGATGTTGAGGATGGTTGACATTTGAAGTGTTTCAGGAGTGGTATTCACAGTGCACTTGTTGTGACTGGTAGTGGTGGTTGATGGACAGTGGCATGAAACTTGGTGTTGGTTCTGAAAGGTGACAGATGTATTTGTGTTTTGAGATGCAAATTTGGTTTGAGGAGTTAAAGGTGTGGTGGATAATAAAGGGATTTGATGAAAGTGTTTGAGGTCTTGTGGGACAGCAGAGAGTGCAGTGGAATGGCACAGTCTACTATATTGACTGGGCTGCAGACCCATTGTGGAATTGATGATAAAATTGTTTCAATGGTTTGCTTGAAAATAGGGGATGGAAGGAGGTGATGTCTGGAGGCTTTGGAGGCCTACTTCCATATTGAAATCTTGCTGCAGAGAGTTGAGTGGGGACCTGATTGTTTCATATAGTCTGGAAAGTTATGGGGAGCTTGAAGGAAGAAGGAGCTAAAAATGTTGATATTTGAGTGATTAAAAAGCTGCAGACGTGGCATGGTTACAAAGAGCCATAAACGTATAGACTAGAGAGAAAATAATAATTATAATACATAGAACCATGTGGTCTAGAATAAATAGGATATAAACACTTGTTTTCATCTGAGTAAGTGGCAAGGCATGCATTAAGTATAAACAGCGTGTGGATTTTGATGTGGCAATTTAAATTGTAGTTTTTGCTAAAAGTAATTTGACAAAGTTGCATTTGAAAGAGTGAGAAAAATCTGTTTCTGTTTTTATGTCTGCAGTTAACTTTTTTTTCTGGTTTCTTTATCAAGCAGGAAGCCTGTGTTTACATAGTCTCCACAGAAGCAGACAGATCGTCAGGCGAGCAGAGGGACAGCTGACAGACTGTGTTTAGTTTTAGATAGTATATAAGAAGGTCAATTAATGATCTGGAAACCAATACATGTATTTAAACTAAGGTGAGTTTAAGGATTGGTTGACACACTCAGTAGATCATTTACACTGCCACTCCCTGAAGTTTTGCTAGGAGGAAATTGAATGAAGTAAGTTAATTATTTAATCTGTACAATATTACTGTCTCCTCAGGAGATCTCAAAAGTAAGAATAGGTATCTTGAATATTGTGGTAGACCATTTTTGATGAATAGTGTAATGTGCCTTTGGTCTTGTTTCCTCTCAGTGTTTAGTGTTGACTCAGGTCTGGAATAAGATTTGGTAATTAAGGCTAGCTCACTCGTAACTGTATGCATTCTATAGATATTTTGGAATACAGGGCAAGGGTCTATGGACTTTTGACACAGAAGGTAAAGTAAATATTTCCTAGCCAACCATGGCAGCAAATGACAATGAAAAGATACAAAAGAAGGGGCTTACTAAATATGATGGACTTTTGACACAGAAGGATGAGTGAACAGGGTTCCAGCATTCCTGCCAATATGCCAATGTCCGGGGACACAGAGGACTGCCATCACCGTGACTGTTCTGGGATGGAAATGACTCAAACAATGCCAAACCAGGAACTTAAAAACAATGGAAGACTAATGACGAAACGTGTGTTGTCGTCTGTCACAGGGGGGTGTTTCAGCCACCAACCCAGAGGAGGAATACAGATTCATCTGCAAGGAAATTACAATCCCTTTCTGTGTGAGAAGTTCCTAAAAACCCAGCGTTTCCCCAAAGGATCATTTCTATGCATGCAGTGATGCAGTGAGGAGCTAAACTTAAACAGACCAAATGTAGGCTTCCATAGAGAAACTTAAACAGACCAAAGTTAAGCTTCCATAGACATTAAATGATTGATTAATAGAGACAGAACTCTGAGCAGTTAGAAAGGAGTATTGTTTTTGTTGTTAGCACAAAATGAGGGTAAGGAAGGTTTATATTTAATTTATGATTTTTCTCATGCTTTCAAAGACACTTGAGTTGCTTTGTAATTTCAAGTCATTTAAAATTGTAGTTTTTGAAGGGATTGACGAGTAAAGCCACATGCTGTTTCCATACTTTTTCTAATTTAATTATACTATTTGACTATCTGTTTCTGACTGAAGAGAAGCATGCTCTGTAGGGTATGACATCCTCTTCCAGTGCAAAATAAGTTTTGGTAGTGTTTAGGAGTATACTAATTGATAGGTTGCAAGGAAACACAAAAATATAATGGTAATACAAAAATACAGATATGGAGGATTAATTAGAGTAGGTAATATTTGAACGTTGCAGATAAACTACAGGTTAGGGAAACAATAGAGTTCTAAAGTATAACATGACCAGTATTTTATGCCTCTTCAAGAGAGGGGGGTGTGCTTGGACTGGCCTCAGGGTAAACAGGAAAACAGAGGAACAGTTGGTCTTGTGTTTATATTGTTGTGGAACTAGATTTCTTCAAAGGGACAGGTAAACCCAGTCAGATTGCCACCAATAAACATTCACTTGGGAGTCTATTGACTTCTGGGCACATTGACTAGGGCAAGATTACAGGATATAGTTGGAGGATTTCAGTTAGTTGGCAACTTTTTGTCTGATCACAACCATTTTTATTTAGATATTTGTTACAGATATTATAGATATCTCAATATATACTCTAAACCTACCTAATTTGGATATTTGGTTTGCTGCTTTATGGAATGGAATACTGACAATTGACAAATTTTGATAAACAGAGAGCTGTCACAGTGCAACATCTTCCAGAATGATGTGCAAAGGTAGACATATGTAGGTAACGGTTATTTTAAGGTTGACAAGGTGTTTCAGTATTGCAGAAGGTAGAATTAAGGTACAGAAGGTTGCTTTGGTTTTTTACCTATGTTAAAAACAAATGGATTTTCGTAGTTATCAAGTCAGTTGTGTCATATGTTTCTGTCTTTTCTGAAAGTGACGGGTGTCTTGTTATTTTGGTGAACACGGCTGGAGACTTGGTGTTCCCCTTGAGGAATTGTGAGGAGTTGATTTTACAATAGGTTGTTGAATGTGATGAGTTCGAAGACTCTACTTGTTCTACATTTGCTGGTGAGTATTGCAGGCCTGCGGGGGTACATGTTGCACGTTTGTTTGATTGTTTGTTTGTCAGATTTCAAGTTGCAAGTTTTGCATGTTTGTGGACCGGTCCTTTATAATCTTATATGGCCTAGATAAATGTCTGTGTAACTTTATTTGTTGTTGACAATGTTTGAGAATTGCAGATTTCCATCTTGGATCTGGGAACACGGCGTTGGATCCCTTTAACTAATATTGTTTGCAATTTTAATTATGTTTGTGGGAGAATACTTTCATTTTCCGTAGGATACGTACAGTCAGGTGTGTGAAACCAGAGAGGTCTCTCTGTCCCACTGAGCAAACCAAAGGCTCAAGGGGGGAGGAGCAAATTGTCAGAAAGGGACTCCATGGAAGCAAGCTGCTAGTACACATTAAGAAATATCAACTGGTGGCCACTTCCAGAACGGCAGGCTGCAACTTCATATTATCAACTCGGCTTGATCAATATCATCGGCTGTCAGCAGGAGCACCATGTACAGCTTAGTTGCGTCACCAACATCACCCTCCAAGAGGAAGGACTTCAGTTTATGGACGGCTTGACAATGCCGTGTACGTTTGGTTATATTAGAATAATCAGATTTGTTTATGTTTATTGTCTGAAGTTTGTATTACCGAGAGTGTCAATAGGTTGTAACATCAGCGGTTTCATTTTCTGAACATATGAATAGGGAGCGTTGCCTGGAGCAGATTTGTTCAAACTTTTATTGGGATTCAGTTTTAACAAGGGGGGAGGGATTAGATAAACAAATAAATACATACCTTCATCTTATTTTTTGAAATTTAAAGTAAATAGTATTAAATTGCTTGACTGGGAGATAAATTAAAGAGCAGTCAGTGCACTGCTTCTGGTCTCGGAATCAAACTTTGAACATATTTGACTTTAACACATAAGAAATTGTTACACACGTGAGGTTTGTTATTGGCAAAGGTACTGGTGGTTGTTTTCCTCTCTTCTCAGTGTGATGGGGAGGATTTAATGCCTGTCCAGGGAACCAAAAATGGACAAGTGAATGGACTCTGAGACTCAAACATGGACTAAGGTTATGATGGTTGGGCCCTGGGCAGAGCTCGGACTGAGAGAGAGTACACTAATTCAGGGTATGAAGGACACTAAGAACCCCCGCACCAGAAGGCAACGTTGCTTAAGAAGGAGTTTGGTTATCATACAGAATGAAATACACGTCTGTGTTCTTATATGTAGACACAGTATGTTACAATGTGGAAGTTATATTGTCTTGTTGTAACCTGTGATATTGATGTTATGAATGTATTGTTACTCGGTGATGTATGCAAATAATCTTAAAACGGATAGGTTAATCTGGCTTACTTTTATTACAGGTATTTTTTTGATAATACTTTAAAATAGGTTTAGAATCTAATGGCTGATTGGAACATGGTCATTTAATTTCAGAATAATGGATAATGATAATTGTTAATTTTAAAAGGAGTTTCCCCACCTTAATTGGCTTGACGGTGAGGACTCTTGAAGTTGAATTATGAACGGTCTCCTCTGTCTTTTTGTTGTCTTTTAGACAAGACAATTTTTGACCTAGGAGATAACAGCTAAACTTGCAAGACAACAGCCACGCCTAAAAAGGCCATAAGTAAACATTTTTAGTCTCACTTTCCTGAATTTGGAAAGGGGTGTACCTGATTGTCTTGCAGGAGAGGCTAAGGTTAGTCGAATTTGATCTTTAATAACAGTAAACAATTAGCTTTCCTAGTATAAAGTAAGTTTAAAGTAATGTGATATAGGGTAAAAATAGGAAATAGTTAATACATTGATCCCCAAACTTGAAGCTCAAAATAGGACTCTAAAGTTATTCAAAAGTAGGATTTTTGAGGAGGACTTTTCTGAAACAACAACTGACAACTGCAGTGGATTTGAACGAATGCCAATCATTAAAATGTGTTTTGTATTTTTCTGTTGTGACATATTATGTCACAAGGGGGGAATGTAGTGTATTTTGTTATGATACATGTTAAGATTACTATAGTGTATTATGTTACAATACATTTTATATTAAGGTATACTGAGGAATCAGGAAGACAAGACATTAGAGTTAGTCTCAAATGCAGAGTGCAAAGTCAGGGATGTCAGCTGTTTGAGTGAGGAAACCCTCAAGGCTGACCTGTAGATCATTCAAATTTCACACAAAGGTGACTGTCTTATGAATTAATCAAAGACAGTCTGGCTAAGAGTTAACAGTAGTTTATTGACCCTGGCCATCATCATCAGCATTGTCTTAAAAGATACTGAATCAGACTTCTTGGCCAACGTGACATATCGACTCTAGGTGATGACTAAACTCTGGATGTCCTCTGGGGGCCAGAGGTTGCCCTCTGACCATTAGGGTGGAGTTGGTTAGGGTTAAAAGCAGCCACAATTCTGGAAAAAGTCGGGTCTTTTAGTATACAGGAACTTTTCATAGCTTTTGGTTTTATGCATGTACCTCTATTAGTTTTTTGGCTACAAACACTTTAACTTTTTATTGGCTTCGTTTTGACTGCAGGATGAGTTTTGTTGTAAATAAAAGAATTGTTCCTGAAGACCTCCTCATCTGCATTCAACTGTGTCTTCTTCCATCAACTAACTACCAACGCCGGCTTTTTGAGTAAAGGACCAAGAAAATATACTGCAGGGTCAAAGCATAGGAAATCAGAACCAGCGAGAACAGCCTGGCTGGGACTCAGAACACAGGAGAAGACCCAACTGGATTATAACATCAGCCTGTCATACTCTACAACTAGGCCTACTCTACATTCTAGCTCTGGGGCCGTATTCACAAAACATTTTAAGGCTAAGAGTAGGTCCTAATGTGCTGATTTAGGAGTAACTCTCAAAAATAAGGGGCGTTTCACTCCTAATTTTAGAACTCCTAACTTTTTTAAATAAGTGTAATTCACAAAGCATTTTAGCGCTAAAACTAGCTCCTAAATCTATGAAAAGCTAAGAGTCCTCAAGAGGACTCCTAAGTCACTAAGAGTAAATCACAGACAATCATTTGATTGTGTTTTGGAAAGCTGTAAGGGGTTAATGATCTTAGTAAAGCTATATTTAGAAAGTATAGACACATTTATATTTATTAAATGTATATAATAAAATATTTATTAAGTTCCTTTTCCTGCAGTTGCTTTGGGTTTACGATGCACTGAAAGTTACTGTTGGTGTCACGTTTGGGTTTAATTTCCTACTAGAGGCCTATATGTGGCGCTTTGCAGCATCTCCTCCGTTCCAGAGGTCCGCTACTGTATAGTTGCGCGTCTCGCCTTTTTCCTTCCGCATGCACTTTACGATTTCGCCGGCTGTTGTTTCTAAATGGTGAATTTCCCAGTTTGTCGTTGTCTGGCTATTGCTGCATAGTCCGCCGTTGAGAGAAATACAGTGAGAGTGCATGGCGTGCAGCTCTTCAATGAGGATATTTTTTCCGATTCAAATCATTGTAAAATTTAAAATGAATAGACCTATGTGGCGCTATTGTTTATTTATTTATTTATTTATTTATTGTTCTTTCGGACAATTCCACACAATACACAATTTTCTCTTGCAAATATTCATACATCATACTTTGTGTTGTCCGAAGGGAGACGGAAGAAGCCAAAGGCTTATCAGGTCCCGCCCCCATTTTCATCAAATTCGGATTCAGATACACAGTTACTGTTATAGAAAATAAAAAATAAAACAAAAAACATTTTTATATATATATATATATATATATATACACTCAACAAAAATATAAACGCAACACTTTTGTTTTTGCTCCCATTTTTCATGAGATGGACTTAAAGATCTAAAATTCATTCCAGATACACAATATTACCATTGCTCTCAAACATTGTTCACAAATCTGTCTAAATGTGTGATAGTGAGCACTTCTGCTTTGCTGAGATAATCCATCCCACCTCACAGGTGTGCCACATCAAGATGCTGATCTGACATCATGATTAGTGCACAGGTGTGCCTTAGACTGTCCACAATAAAAGGCCACTCTGAAATGGGTATTTTTTGCTTTATTGGGGGTCTGGGGACTCAGAACCAGTCAGTATCTGGTGTGACCACCATTTGCCTCATGCAGTGCAACACATCTTCTTCGCATAGAGTTTATCAGATTGTCAATTGTGGCCTGTGGAATGTTGGTCCACTCCTCTTCAATGGCTGCGCGAAGTTGCTGGATATTAGTGGTAAGTGGTGCACGCTGTCGTATACGCCGGTCAAGCACATCCCAAACATGCTCAATGGGTGACATGTCCGGTGAGTATGCTGGCCATGCAAGAATTGGGACATTTTCAGCTTCCAAGAATTGTGTACAGATCCTTGCAACATGGGGCCGTGCATCTTGACCTGACTCCAGCTCGTCGCCGTAACAGACTTGAGTGGGCAAATGCTCACATTCGATGGCGTCTGGCACGTTGGAGAGGTGTTCTCTTCACGGATGAATCTCGGTTTACATTGTTCAGGGCAGATGGCAGACAGCGTGTGAGGCGTTGTGTGGGTGAGCGCTTTGCTGATGTCAATGTTGTGGATCGAGTGGCCCATGGTGGTGGTGGGGTTATGGTATGGGCAGGCATCTGTTATGGACGAAGAACACAGGTGCATTTTATTGATGGCATTTTGAATGCACAGAGATACCGTGATGAGATCCTGAGGCCCATTGTTGTGCCATACATCCATGAACATCACCTCACGTTTCAGCAAGATAATGCACAGCCCAAGGATCTGTACACAATTCTTGGAAGCTGAAAATGTCCCAGTTCTTGCATGGCCAGCATACTCATCGGACATGTCACCCATTGAGCATGTTTGGGATGTGCTTGACCGGCGTATACGACAGCGTGCACCACTTCCCACTAATATCCAGCAACTTCGCACAGCCATTGAAGAGGAGTGGACCAACATTCCACAGGCCACAATTGACAATCTGATAAACTCTATGCGAAGAAGATGTGTTGCACTGCATGAGGCAAATGGTGGTCACACCAGATATTGACTGGTTCTGAGTCCCCAGACCCCTAATAAAGCAAAAAAATGCACATTTCAGAGTGGCCTTTTATTGTGGACAGTCTAAGGCACACCTGTGCACTAATCATGATGTCAGATCAGCATCTTGATGTGGCACACCTGTGAGGTGGGATGGATTATCTCAGCAAAGCAGAAGTGCTCACTATCACACATTTAGACAGATTTGTGAACAATGTTTGAGAGAAATGGTAATATTGTGTATCTGGAATGAATTTTAGATCTTTAAGTCCATCTCATGAAAAATAGGAACAAAAACAAAAGTGTTGCGTTTATATTTTTGTTGAGTGTATATATATACATATACCCATACATTTTTTTCTTTTTTTTTTTTTTTTTTTTTTAAGAATCTGCAGTCCAATACACAGTCAATTTTAATCTTATTGCTTCAGCTTTTAAGATCAGTTCACCACAGTTCAGTTTTTCTGTGACAATGCCAAGTGTATAAAGTGTGAAGTGGCCTTGTATTTGGCCTGTTCCATTTCTGAACTGGTAGTCTAAACACTTCTGCAAAAGTATTCAAAAACAAGTCTGTCTGCTGGCCTGTATTATTCTTTACAATATTGTTATGAAAGTGAAATTGACATTGTGCTCAGGTTATTAGTCTGTAATTTTCAATAATTTTTGAAACATAATTTGCTTTGAAATTGCGCAAACTGCAACTCCCTGTGACAACTTCATCAAGTCCATTCCACAGCTTAATACCCTTTACAGAAATCGAAAAGGATTTAAGTGTGGTCCGTATATTTTTCTCAGTGAATTTATCTTTTCTTCTTAAATCATGCAAAACTTCTCTGTCTTCAAACATTACTTGTAAACTGTTAGGAAGGCTTTTTTTTGAAGCCTTGTAAATAATTTGTACTGTGTGGTAATTTACCACATCACGTAATTTGAGAATTCTACCTTCAATAAAAAAGTTATTAGTGTGTGCCCTGTTCGTATTGCTTTCTTTTGAAGAATCTCTAACGGGTGCAATGTACCTTTGTAAGTGTTTCCCCATATTTCAGCACAGTAATGCAGATGTGGGGAAACTAAACTCCAGTATAATACAAGTGGTAACACTTTACAATAAGGTACACAAAATTGTAGTAGCTACTACATACCTACTACATAGTTTTTTTTTTTTTGCGCTACCTATGTGTTAGGTAGCACAAAAAAAAAAAACCCTATGTGTTAGGTAGCACATAGGGTTTTTTTTTTTTGTGCTACCTATGTGTTAGGTAGCACAAAAAAAAAAAACCCTATGTGTTACCTACTACATAGTTTTTTTTTTTTTGCGCTACCTATGTGTTAGGTAGCACAAAAAAAAAAAACCATATGTGTTAGGTAGCACATAGGGTTTTTTTTTTTTTGTGCTACCTATGTGTTAGGTAGCACAAAAAAAAAAAACCCTATGTGTTACCTACTACATAGTTTTTTTTTTTTTGCGCTACCTATGTGTTAGGTAGCACAAAAAAAAAAAACCCTATGTGTTAGGTAGCACATAGGGTTTTTTTTTTTTGTGCTACCTATGTGTTAGGTAGCACAAAAAAAAAAAACCCTATGTGTTACCTACTACATAGTTTTTTTTTTTTTGCGCTACCTATGTGTTAGGTAGCACAAAAAAAAAAACCCTATGTGTTAGGTAGCACATAGGGTTTTTTTTTTTTGTGCTACCTATGTGTTAGGTAGCACAAAAAAAAAAAACCCTATGTGTTACCTACTACATAGTTTTTTTTTTTTTGCGCTACCTATGTGTTAGGTAGCACAAAAAAAAAAACCATATGTGTTAGGTAGCACATAGGGTTTTTTTTTTTTTGTGCTACCTATGTGTTAGGTAGCACAAAAAAAAAAAACCCTATGTGTTACCTACTACATAGTTTTTTTTTTTTTGCGCTACCTATGTGTTAGGTAGCACAAAAAAAAAAAACCCTATGTGTTACCTACTACATAGTTTTTTTTTTTTTGTGCTACCTAACACATAGGTAGTACAAAAAAAAAAAAACTATGTAGTAGGTAACACATAGGGTTTTTTTTTTTTGTGCTACCTATGTGTTAGGTAGCACAAAAAAAAAAAACTATGTAGTAGGTAACACATAGGGTTTTTTTTTTTTGTGCTACCTATGTGTTAGGTAGCACAAAAAAAAAAAAACTATGTAGTAGGTAACACATAGGGTTTTTTTTTTTTGTGCTACCTATGTGTTAGGTAGCACAAAAAAAAAAAAACTATGTAGTAGGTAACACATAGGGGTTTTTTTTTTTGTGCTACCTATGTGTTAGGTAGCACAAAAAAAAAAAAACTATGTAGTAGGTAACACATAGGGTTTTTTTTTTTTGTGCTACCTAACACATAGGTAGCGCAAAAAAAAAAAAACTATGTAGTAGGTAACACATAGGGTTTTTTTTTTTTGTGCTACCTATGTGTTAGGTAGCACAAAAAAAAAAAAACTATGTAGTAGGTAACACATAGGGGTTTTTTTTTTTGTGCTACCTATGTGTTAGGTAGCACAAAAAAAAAAAAACTATGTAGTAGGTAACACATAGGGTTTTTTTTTTTTGTGCTACCTAACACATAGGTAGCGCAAAAAAAAAAAAACTATGTAGTAGGTAACACATAGGGTTTTTTTTTTTGTGCTACCTAACACATAGGTAGCACAAAAAAAAAAAAACCCTATGTGCTACCTAACACATAGGGTTTTTTTTTTTTGTGCTACCTAACACATAGGTAGCGCAAAAAAAAAAAAACTATGTAGTAGGTAACACATAGGGTTTTTTTTTTTTGTGCTACCTATGTGTTAGGTAGCACAAAAAAAAAAAAACTATGTAGTAGGTAACACATAGGGTTTTTTTTTTTGTGCTACCTATGTGTTAGGTAGCACAAAAAAAAAAAAACTATGTAGTAGGTAACACATAGGGTTTTTTTTTTTGTGCTACCTAACACATAGGTAGCACAAAAAAAAAAAACCCTATGTGCTACCTAACACATAGGGTTTTTTTTTTTTGTGCTACCTAACACATAGGTAGCGCAAAAAAAAAAAAACTATGTAGTAGGTATGTAGTAGCTACTACAATTTTGTGTACCTTATTGTAAAGTGTTACCATACAAGTAAGGCCTTTTGATTGAAACAATGTTGTGCTTTCCAAAGTATAGAAATACTCCTGGCTATTTTGCCCCTGAGATGGTTAACTTGTGGTTTCCAGCTTAATTTATCGTCAATTATTACCCCTAGGACTTTGTGTTGCTTGACCCTTTGAATTTCAATCCCATTTACCTTGATTTTTACAGCAACATCTGATGCTCTCCTGCCAAACATCATGAATTTAGTTTTTTCTAAATTTAGTGATAACTTATTTCGGTTTAACCACTCATGTAACTTAGTCAATTCAATGTTTACGATCTCAACCATATTATTCAGATCATTCCCCGAATAGAAGATGTTTGTGTCGTCAGCAAATAAAATTAACCTTTAGACTTTTGACACTTTACATATGTCATTTATATAAAGCAGGAATAATTTCGGCCCCAAGATTGACCCCTGAGGGACCCCACAAACAATATCTAAGCATGTCGATGTGAACTCCCCTAATTTCACAAATTGTTTCCTGTCATGTAAATAACTTCTGACCCAGTCATGTGCCAAACCTCGAATGCCATAATTCTCCAGTTTATTAAGAAGGATGTCATGATTAATAGTGTCGAATGCTTTTTTGAGGTCTAAGAAAATTCCTATAGAGTACAATTTGTGATCAATAGCATTACTAATAATTTCTACCGATTCAGCCAAGGCCAGTGCGGTGGAATGATTCTTTCTAAAGCCGAATTGACTGTCATACAGAAGTTGATGTTTAGTAATGAATTCATCAAGTCTATTGCGGAATAACTTTTCCAGAATTTTAGAAAATTGTGTTAAAAGTGAGTTAGCTTGTTACAATAGGTTTTATATTTTAACTCCGCCTTTTGTGTCCTTGCTTTTATGAATCTTTTGTACAATGTATTTTTCTTTTTGCAAGCATTTATCAAGGATTTAGTTAGCCACTGTTTATCATGTCTTTGCTTTAAGGCCCTTTTTTTAGTGGACAATTTTTATCATACAGCCTTTGAAATATCTGCAGGAATAAATCGAAACTTGCATTAACATCCTTCCCCTTGTATACAGAGTCCCAATTTTGCGTCAATAAGTCATTTTTCAGTGCTTCTATCCTCTCATCAGTTTCCAACCTTACAAATATATCTTTGTTTGTTCTTTGCTGCAACTTTTGTTTCCAATCGTATATAGCAAATACAGGTAAATGGTCGCTTATGTCATTAATCAGGAGTCCACTTTCTATTTCATCCCCCATAACATTCGTAAATATGTTGTCTATTAACGTGGCACTATTTACTGTAATCCTGCTTGGCCTTGTAATTAAGGGCTGAATACCCATAACATGCAATGTATTTACAAATTCTTCAGTCAGTGAATTAGTAGTATTTAGTAAATCAATGTTTGTATCCCCACAGATAAATATCTTCTTTTGATTTGACTTAGAAAATAATTCTCCCACGTATTCTATAAAGTCTTCCATTTTTGAATCGGGTGTTCTGTACACACAGCTGATAATTAAACATTTATCCTTCATTAGAATTTCAATAGTCACACATTCCAATATTGCAGTGCACGTGCTATTTACGATTTCATACCTTATATTTTCATCCACAAAAAGGGCCACTCCTCCCCCTCTCTTGTTCATTCTGTTGACACAAACCAGTTTTTACCCCTTTAATTGGAAGTCCATGCCTTTGCCTTCATTAATCCATGTTTCTGATACGGCAATGATGTTAAACGGGTTGCTGAATTTCTGTAGATATTCCTTAATCTGTGAAAAATTTGTGTAGAGACTTCTGCTATTAAAATGAATGATGGACAATTTCCCATTTGAATGAAAGCGTCTTATGAATTGATCCTCAGTATGGTAATGACAGTCTTTTTTCCCGATATTGTAGAAATGATTGTCTGGGTCAATTATTTCATTTGGGTCCGAAAATGTGGGTTCCACATAATGATTAGCTAATAACTCCAGCCTTTCATGATCATTTATCCAATCAGTTGTGTTACTCATCCTCGCTGCTTGAGTCGTTCAGGTCCTCTTCCCTCCGGAATTGAACCAGATCCTCCTCCGTTCTGATTTGCACAATTTTAGCTTCTTCAGGTGTAGCTCCATTCATTTTGATGAAGATTCTTCCATCTCTCGTCCAGGTTTGTTGGACCTGTCCACATTTTTTTAATCCTCTTGCTTGGTAGGCCAGATAAGCATTTCTCTTGGTTAGATTTTCACTCATTCCAATTAGTTCGCCTTTAAGCTTCCTGCCTTGACTGAGCAAATTTATCTTATGCTTTCTACTCACGAATTTCAGAATGACAGCACGCTTTTTGGCGAATTTTCCCTTCCGGGAGAAGAAAACAGGAATCCACGTTCTCCAGATCCAGACTAATGCCTTTGCTTCTCAGGAACATTTCAACCTGGTTTTCCACCGACACATACCCTGTATCGCCCTCTTCTTCTCCACTCACGGCAGTTGCATACGACCTCGGTTTAATAACCATTCCAGTCAGTAACACATCTCTGTTTTTTGCTTGTTGATCCTGTTCATCAATTTTATCTCCAAGCTCTTTCAAGAGCTGATCTTTCTTCACATTGACGGCATGAAGTTCCTTCAATTCAATCATCAGTGGCTTCAGACCAGCAGCAATTTTCTCTTTGATTTTAACATCAAAACGCCCCATCCATTCTTCCATAATTCCAGCCAGCTCAGCCTTCCGCTGTGCTCGCTCCGTCTCCCTCTCACTTTTTATTTGTAGGCTAATTGTGAAATAATGTGTGGGAAACCCTGCAGTAGGCCTATCTTGGTTTCATGTTAAATCAGTGTCACTTGTCATTAATTGTATATAAAAACTCTTTACTTTAATACAGTGAAACAATATGGATATCTCCCACAGTGTTTCTATTATAAATTCACTCTTAGCTCTCATTCCCTCTCATTTTGACAGTATCTGCATATTTTGTTGAAATTATTAAAAATTATTAGCTATTAAATCATAGCTTTTGAACGTTAATTAGTAGGCCTAAGTAAGTTGGAGTTCCTTACTTTTTCCCCATGGACTTCGTGAATAGCTGCTGTTCCATTCCAAATCAGCTGTCCTCTCTGCCATCGCAGCCCTTACGGGACTTTTCAATTCATCCTGGAACGTGCATCTTTGTTTTCAGGGAATTTGTACAATAAATCCATAACAAGTACCGATTATTGATTGTCTTATGTGTCCATATTATATCCATTATATTGACCGGTTATTGCCAAGACGTTCATGCTCTGCAGCAAGCCAGTCACAGTTTATGGGCGCGACGCTGTACGACGTAAACAAACAGCTAAGCTAAGGTTAGCATTTAGCTAAGCATTACTTTTCCTCCCGAGATCCCGCTAATGTTGTGTTATAAAGTTAAGGGAAACAAGTTATCTATTCTTCCTCCACCTCTCTCGCTTCTCTGCTTGGTGTTGTTTGCATCCCTCGCTCTGGTAACGTCACGTAGCATACAGCTGGTGTATCACCGTGTATCACCGGCTTTGAAAAGGTCAGCAGCCAACTAGGTCAAAGTTCAAAGGTGGTTCTGCCATTCCAAATGGATCCAGTAGATGGCACCATTGTATAATGCGAGACCTACTGGACAATCAAGTCGCCCAATTACAACAACATTCACACCATTCATTACATTTTCTCAACAATTATAAAAAAAAAAAAAAAAAAAAAAAAAAACTAAGCTCCGAATACTAATTTAAGCTCCGAATACTAATTTTCCGAACGAGTATTCGAATAATTCGGGCCAGCCCTACTTACCACAGCACCATGAGGTCCTCTCTTTCAGGGCCATGGGGAAATGAGAAGGGCTTGAAAACATACATCTCACATGACCACAAATGTTTTCCGTTGCCTAGATACAGGGGGTGGCTCACATTACCCGATGCCTCAGATTCCCCCGTTCTCCCCTATTATATTTATATAAAAAGTTATTTATTAAGTTCCTTTTCCTGCAGTTGCTTTGGGTTTACGATGCACTGAAAGTTACTGTTGGTGTCACGTTTGGATTTAATTTCCTACTAGAGTAGGCCTATATGTGGCGCTTCGCAGCATCTCCTCCGTTCCACAGGTCCGCTACTGAATAGTTGCGCATCTCGCCTTTTTCCTTCCGCATGCACTTTACGATTTTGCCGGCTGTTGTTTCTAATTTGTGAATTTCCTGGTTTGTCGCTGTCTGACTATTGCTGCATAGTCGCCGTTGAGAGAAATACAGTGAGAGTGCATGGCGTGCAGCTCTTCAATGAGGATATTTTTTCCGATTCAAATCATTGTAAAATTTAAAATGAATAGGCCTATATGTGGCGCTATTTTAGGTTAATTGTGAACGAAGGTGTGGGAAACCCTGCAGTATCTTGGTTTCATGTTAAATCAGTGTCACTTGTCATTAATTGTATATAAAAACTCTTTACTTTACAGTAATACAGCGACACGATATGGATATCTCCCACAGTGTTTCTATCATAAATTCACTCTTAGCTCTCATTCCCTCTCAGCCAATCACTGTGGGCATAGAAGGTATGAACATGACGTCATCCATAGCAACAGGGTCAACCACGCCCTCGAGTCTTAGCTTAGGAGTCCCTCCCATTCATTAGTAAAAGTTGGTCTTAGCAGCTTTGTGAATAGGTTTTAAGAAATTACTCCTAAGAACTTTTAGTGCTCCTTAGGAGTACTCTTAGCGTTAAGATAAAATGTTTTGTGAATATGGCCCCTGGACCTTTCTGCTGTTAACAGCAGCAGAAAGGTCTGGAAAGATGACCACAGAGCTGAGAGAGAGAGAGGGATAGGCTGCTCTAGCAGTGTGATGTCACTCATTGACATTATGGAGGACAGTTTCAGTTCAGTGGCTTGCCTTGAAACCAGTCAGGAGTAGGTTTTAAGAAATTACTCCTTACTAAGAACTTTTAGTGCTCCTTAGGAGTACTCTTAGCGCTAAGATAAAATGTTTTGTGAGTACGGCCCCAGATCCTTATTTCCACTCAGGTGTCTCAGGCTCTGCACGCTCCTTACTCCCATCATTACTCAACCCTACCGAGTAACTGGGAGAAGCTCTGTGTCAGAAGAATCACTTACATCTGTGCTCCCTTCAGGTTCCATCCTGGAGCCCCTCCACTTTTTTCTGTACACCAACTCTCTAATCTGTTATTCACTCACATGGCTTTTCCACAGCTATGCAGACAACACACAACTAATCATCTCTTTTCCACCATCTGAAACACAGGTAGAATCACAACTCTCTGTCTGTCTGATAGACATCCCTCAATGAATGTCCACCATGCACCACTTGAAACTCAACCTTTACAAGACAGAGCTGCTTTTGCTTCCAGGAAAGGGCTCCCTGACTATCACCATTGACAACTCTGTGAAAGCCTCCCAGCCAGACTGCTAGGAAGTTGGGTGTGACACTCAACCAACTCTCCCTTACCGCCATTATGTCTGCAACAACCTGATCATGTAGTTACATTCTTGCTAATCTCAGTTCATGTACAGTCATGGTTGAATTAACGTATTGGAAGTCACTTTGGATAAAAGGTTCAGCTTTTTAACTAATGTAATGTAAAAATCTTCAGGTTGTCATCTTCAACTGGATACTGGCTGGGTTTGCCGAGGACTAGACCTCTTGCCACATATACAATGCAGACCTCTTTTCTTTTCTACAGGAACCCGACGCAACATCACATGCAGTTGAAGCATGGAAGAAGAGTGTATAGTATGGGATAGGGCAGGATTGCCCTACGTACTCGACAACTCAAACAGGTTTAATAGGAATTATGTCAAATTTGTTGTGATCATTCGTAACTTAGAGGAAGAACCACATTCATTACCCTTTGAGGTTTGCTGTTGCACCACCAGCAGGCAGAACATTAAATATACTGACTGCATTATCTAGTTTTTGGTAAATTTTTACCCTGACCTTGACATTTAATGCATATCCTTGAATACTGGGGATCTCAAAGGTACCACCAAATGAATGGGCATATCCAATTTAGTAGGGAATGACAACTTAAATGTTTTTCTACGTTGTTTCTTTCCAAAATTATTAGCGTAAATATGGTGGATAGCCTATTAACTATGTTAGAAAGGATTTTGCAAACAAATGTACTGATACTTACATCATTCATGTCTGTTCACGTATCAAAGGTTATTGTGAAAATAGTATTTCCGTGGGACATACGTCCGCCACCTTGAAAATAAATATATTTTTTACGTGGCTAACGTGGTTTTCCAAAAAAGTGTCCCCAAAGGGGCATGCATGCACATTTTGGTGCTTGTATCACCATTTGAACAACCTTGCACCTTTAACTTTGTTTATATCAGCTTATGAATCCATTTCAGCTGTCTCCAAAATGTCACATAATCATTTGTTCAGCTTGACATTACGAAGTATATAGGGGAGAGTGAGGGGAGCTGTGCCACTGTTTACTCAAAGTGACTTTAAAGATCTCCTATTATACTAATTTTCTGGTCTTAATTTCTCATTTTTTTAATGAGAAATTAAGACTAGACTCCTATAGAGCAACCTGACACGAATCACATACATGGAAAATCCGGATTGATCTACGTAGATAAATCCCGGAAATTTTAACAAGTGAATCGCGACCGGCGTTCCTTGTGTTTAGCGCTCTGCACAGCCACCCCAGATGGTCAGCAGGGAATACGTCTAATGCATGTAAGTCATCATTTGACACTTTAGTATGGTTAAACATGACTATAAATCGTTATAACAACGTTTATAGGTCATATAAGTTGAAAAAGCATAATAGGTGCTCTTTAAAGTGAGGCCTTGACATTAAAGCGGCAACGAGTAACATTTAAATATCTTTTAAACAGCCTCATGTTTCCTCTCATAATCATAAATTACCTTTAACAGCAAACAAGACCATCAGTGCAAAGAAAGACATTTTTATATAGTTTTTATTACTGCATTTGATCTGGTCGTACACCCAGTCCGATTTTCGGTTCACGCGTGCATGCTCTATGGTCACATATCCGTATTGGTCGCAGATTTCAGTGTGGCGCAGGAACGCGATTTGAGAAGCCTATCACTCCAGGTGAGGGAAGGGGATAGGGATAGGGAGACCAGATCCAAATTCACCAGATGTGGGACAAAGACTACGTTTGTGCGGGACAAAGTGCCGTTTTTTTAGCAAAATAAACTCGTTTCACCACCGGTAATGCCAGAGACACGGCTTTCTATATTAAAAAAACACTATCTTTAGATCAGCGTGCAGCAGTTAAGTTAGCTACTGTTAAACAAATAGAGCATTAAGGCTGCGGCTTCACATTAAAAGCATTTCACTGGCTTCACATTAGCATTTCACTTGACAAACGTGAGTTGGCTTTTATTTTGAAGTAACAGGAAGGTAAACGCTGAAGCACTGCAGGCAGCACCTTCACAGAGCCCACTGAGCCCAGCAGCCCGATACACACACACAGACAAACACACACACAGACAAACGGAGACTGCTGTCTCCTCACAGCTATCGGATAAATGCCAGATTATAAAACACGCATTTAAAAAGGGGGGCTCACTTTCAATAACAATGCGGGACAACGTCTCAATTTGCGGGACGTGTGAAAAGTAATGGAAATGCGATCTGGTCACCCTAGACGGGGAGTGGGAGCCTTGTTTGAGACAGTTATTTGTCGTCATAATGACTGATAACGGGGCTGAACCATCAAAGAAAAAAAAGAAAATGCAATGAAGAAAAGCTAAAAGGGAGAGTGATAGGCGGGCGGGAGGGCGTTGCCAAGCAACGTATACACAATTTCACAGAGTGAACCTAGACTGCAGTGTTTACTCCTAAATGAATGAGCGGTAGCCTACTAAAACAAAGTTTACTTTGCCTCACCAGCATCATCAGATGACCATTATTCATCTGAAATAGTCATTATTTACAACAACATAAACACATTACCTCATCGTGATCCATAACTAACTGCCGTCTCTCGTTCATTCGCTTTGTGTGGGGACACATACTCGTTCAGCTCCGTGAGAGGTGACAATGGATCAACTCATTGCAATCAGGTGTAGTTGATGCTGTAGGCCTTTCACACCAAAATGAACCAAGAGTCAGTTCCAGGCTGGTGTTGGGGTCAGTTCAAAACTGGTTACAGCCTTATCCCAGTTATGAACCGGTTGGTTTCACATCGACCGGAGACAGCCATGGGGCCGGCAAGAGAGCAACGTCATGACGTCACTGTAAACGTGTGTGTACTTCGCCCGACGCCGCTGCTCTTGTGGCTAACGCTAAAGCTACCGCTAGCTTTAAGCACAACAACAGCGGCAAATACGTCTTACACGTGTTAGCTCTCGCTTTGCTTTCTTAACCAAACAGGACCCATACAGCGTATTCTCGCCGGTCAATTTGATCGCTACGTTCGGTAATTATGTTAACGTCTCGTAGTAGCGGTGTTTTTAAACATGGCGGGCATGAGGTTTTAGTTGGTCTGGTTGGTCAGGATAATCCCTCCCCCGGCCGCTGGCGCAAGTGGTTCACTTCAAACCCTGCTCAATCCTGGGGTATGAGTTGAACCGGTTTTTATGGCCCGGAGCAGGCTTTCTGGCGGTGTGAAACCAAAACACTGGCTCTAACTCCGAACTAGCCCAGAACTAGCACCGATTTTGCGGCGGTGTGAAAGGCCTATAACCACTCTCACCGAGCCGAAAAGAGTCCGGTGCCCTCACACTTTCAACACACGGACACGCACTATATTGCTTCCTGATTATTTGAATCTTGCACGCCCTGCACAAGCTAGAAAACAGCTTCACGGCAGCTGGCGTCGTAAAAATACTACCGCTGTTGTTCAAAAGTGTCGCCAACGTGCCGACTTACTCGTTGTAGCTTTAAAGGCTCCAACTAGAATATGTATGTATATTTCAGGATGTGGTGCATCCCCGGCAACAATAACTGTGGATCTTAAACAAACTGCTTAAGAAATATAGCTTTCGGAAAAAAAGTTTTCTTTTGGCACAACTTGCCCTCACCGACCCTGGCTTTTCCTCCCCATTAAATATCTTACCTCTGCACTACTATCTTTGTTTATATGTGGATGTCTGGGCTTTATGTCTTTTATTTTTGTGATTGTTATTTTACCTTAATTTCTAAACTACTGAATGCACTATGTACAGCACTTTGGACAGTGCAAACTGTTATAAATGTGCTTTTATAAATACATTTAACTTACTTACTTATAATTCACCCCAGGCCCTTAGGAACAAATCACCCCAAACCCCAGAATTTTGATTAATTAGCATGATGCAGCAGTTTAGGGCTGACATCGTGCTAACTGTACAGACTCAACGTGTAGCATACTAAAGCACTAAAACATGAGTCAAATGGATGGCCCTCCTTAAATATGTGGTCACATTTCCAATTTCTTCTATCGTTTTCTAGAAACAAGAGGTGGCACTTCTTCCCCACTGGCTCAACTCAACCCACTCGTTCCTACTGTAAATCGTATTGGTAATACACTAGGTTTTTCTCCAAAGTTTGAATAAAGGCAGGAGGTCCAACTTCTTTTCCAGAATAGCATCCTGTTACCTTGCCTTCCCATGTATATCACTTGATTTAAGCAGGAAACGGCCTCAGTCAGGTTAAGAACCACAACATAGAACCTAAAATATATATTATAAAACATATATTCTTCTGACAAGTTAGGTCATACATGAAACGAAAATTCAAATACAAAAGTACCATTAAGGTTAATATTTTACTGCAGTTGTTCCTTTCTTGATTTAACTTAATTGTTTAAATTATTACTTAACATCAATGGGATGTAAATGTGTCATATTATTTCTGAACCCACATTACACATTAAAAGAAACAAACAAGATCAACAAAGAGCAGACAAAACAAGGAGTTACTTTTAAATGAATCAGCTTCTACAACACATTAGTCACACAGTAATTAAATGATGGTGGGTACGTCAGAAATATTAATTACTTTGACATTTTCGTCAAATTACCACAAGCGTACTGACACATTGCCGACCTATGGTAGAAATTAGTATTTGATTAGTATTAAGAATACTAGATCAGGGGAGCAGAGAAGATTTTCCAACAGATTTCCCAACAGAAGTAAAACATGAAAAAAGCTGAGGCCTGGCTGATAAGTCAACGTGCTGTCTACCACATTTAGATAAAGAAAAGAGTAATAGTACATGATGACACATGTAAAGGCTCTGCTACGTGTTAAGATAAGCATCTTGAAGCCTTGCATGCTGCTGATGTCTAACACGATTGCTGGCAATGCTTGTTTTCCATCGAAGTCAACAGTTTGTCACGCTGATAACATGTGTGGTTGGAGCAGTTGTTGATTTCACAGCCACCAAATCAAACAAGGAAGAATTTGAATATTAAAAAACCCAGTAGCTATGTCGTCTTAAATACAACTAAAGCGTCAGTGTACGCAAGTACGAATTCAAACTATGTATCCATTACTTTTATCAATCTTTCTTTTTGTTAGCTGTCTATTCTATGGATTTAATTATTACTCTTAAGAATATTCCTCTTTTATGTTTTATTTCTATTCATTCGCTTTTCTTTTTTTTAAACTTAATTTTTTATTGGGTTTTTTGCACATTTTACAAATATCAAACCATATATATGCAAAAATACATCCAGAATAAAGAATAGTCTCAAATAGAGCTGCATGTGATTGGATTAACAATTCTTATACATATATACCCATATATTTAGGTCAAAACGACATTGAAAGGAAACAAAAGACAAATCAAAAGCCACATCAAAAACAGGAAAGTAAAAGACAATAAAAAATAATAAATAAAAATAACAGTGACATGTAAGCGTTCTTCCTTACTTGAAATGCAACGTCATGATCTGATTTCGAGCCTCCTAATCTGTGGTGTCATTAATTTTTCTTTTTATATTCAACCCATTTTTCCCATCTTGAATCAAACTTCCCCTCCTGGACCCTCAATATGTACGTGAATCTTTCCATGTCGTATATTTCTTCAACTACACCAAGCCATTGCTTCTTCGTTGGTGGATCTGCTTTGTACCACGCTCTTGTTATTGTTTTCTTGCTGGCTGCCAGAAGAGCTTTTATCAGATATAGGTCCCCACCCTCAACGTTTTCCTGAACCAGATTCCCCAGATACAGCACCAAGCCAGTGTTAGGCATTTCATAACCAATTATCTCCTTTAATTCTTTGAAAACATCTTCCCAATATTCCTCTAACTTTTGGCACTTCCAAAATATGTGTGTGTGGTTTGCCCCCTCCTGCCCACACAACCTCCAACATGCGTTCTGTTCCGGAGCATACCTCCCTTTCATATTTGGAGTTATGAAATATCTTATGATGTTCTTCCACCCGAACTCCCTCCATAACCTGGAAGCAGTTGTCGAGTGTTGTATCCTGCACACATTATACCATTCTTCCTCAGTTATCTCGATCCCAAGCTCTCTTTCCCACTTTTCCTTTACATAGATAGTAGAGTTCCCCCTGCTCTTCAGCAGACCTTGGTATAGGGCTGAGATCACCCTGCTCTTCCCCTCTGTATATGCATCAGTCAGCACCTTAATTACTCCATTTTGTTCGGTGGCCTTATCCATTTTTATTTCCCTTATATAGTAATCCCTTACTTGTAGATATCTAAAGTGGTCACCCCTCTCTAAATCAAACCTCTCTTTTAGATATTGAAAACTTAGCATTTCCCCCTTTTTTACCATTGTGCATATTGCCGTGATGCCTCCTCTTTCCCATCTCTTGTAACCTTGATCTTTTCCGGGTTGAAATTTATTGTCATGTGCTAGCCATCTCAAAATCTTCGTCTCTTTTCCTAATTTGTGTCTCTTTACTATTGTGTTCCAAATATTTAAAGTAAACTTAGATATTGGGTCTATCAAGGCTTCCTGTTTCTTAAATAGTTCATTATCTCCCACTAGCGCTTGAATTTGATATCCCTCCCCCCTCACTTCAATATCTTTCCATTTGGCTACGTAGTTACTGTTACACCAACATGCAACGGCTCTGATCTGTGCTGCATAGTAATAATCCTTGAAACTGGGCACCGCCATTCCTCCTCTCTCCTTAGGTAACTGTAGTGTTGCAAGCCTAATCCTGGGTCTCTTGCCCACCCAGATGAACCTTGAGATCCACTTGTCCCACTCCATAAATTGACTTTGTGGTATAGGTATGGGTAAAGATTGATAGAGATACAATAACCTTGGCAATATGTTCATTTTTACAATTTCGATCCTTGAACTGAGGTCCAAGACCTGTCCTGACCACCTTGCTAAATCCCCCTTAATGCTCTGATTGATCTGTGTGTAGTTTGGGTTATATAATTTGTCTACTCCTTTTGTAATGTTCACTCCTAAGTATTTAATCTTCTCACAGTCCCATCTCAATTTGTATTTCTCTTTGATCCCTATTGTTGGTGTGTAATTTAGAGCCAAAATCTGTGTCTTTGCCACATTGAGTCTATACCCTGAATAGTGCCCGTATTCCTCCAGTAGATCCATAAGTATTGGAAAGCTCATGTCTGGTTGTCCTATGTATGCAATCACGTCGTCCACGAATAGGCCCAATTTGTGTTCTGATCCTCTCATTTCCACCCCTTTGATATTATTATGCTGTCTGATTGCTTGAGCTAGTGGTTCGATGAAGATATCGAAAAGTGTTGGAGATAGGCAGCACCCTTGTCTAGTTGACCTCTCTAGTTTAATCCGATCCGTCAGACTACCATTCACTTTCACTCTTGCTGTTGGCTCATCATACAGTGACCGTATGCATTTGATAGAATCCCCATTAAAGCCAAATTTTCCTAAGACTTTATACAAGTAGGTCCATCCCACACAATCAAATGCCTTTTCTGCATCCAAACTCACTAAGACCACACTATTTCCCCTCCTCTGAACCTCCTCTACTATGTGAATGGTTTTCCTTATATTGTCCTGTGCCTGCCTTCCTCATGAACGACTCAAATCTTTTTGAAATAATTGAAGTATAGATCTTATAGTCGACATTAAGCATGGATATCGGTCTGTAGCTACTACACAGTTCTTTATCCTTGCCCTCTTTAGGTATTATAGAAATAATAGCCTCCTTCCAGGATGGGGGAGTCCTGCCCTCCTTCATACAGTATCTAAATGATGCTAACAATAAGGGGTTAAGTTCCTGCCTAAATACTTTATAGAATTCCGATGGGAATCCATCACTACCTGGTGATTTACCATTCTTCATTCTACTAATTGCATTCCCAAACTCTTCCTCTGTAATATCTGAATTGAAGAATTTATTCTGCCCTTCCCCTATCGACGGTAAGTCTAGCCCCTCCAAAAATTTTTCGATACTCTCTTCATCTGCTGTTGCTGGTTGTGTGTATAGTGTCCTATAATATTCCTCAAATATTCCCTCTATTTCCTCTGGCTCTTTTACTAACTCATTAGTTTTGGGGTTCCTAATCTTATAAATAGTGCTTAGTGTTTGTTGTACCCTAATCCTTCTGGCCAATAATTTGTTTGCTTTTGGCCCTCCTTCATAGTACGTCTGCTTTACAAACCTCACTTTTTTCTCCACCTCTGACAATAGTATCTTATCTATCTTGCCTCTAATTTCTTTGACCTTCGCAAGTGCCTCCGGGTCATTTGTGTTTTTATGTTGTTTTTCAAACTCTTTTAGTTGCCCTGTTAAGTTTTGATACAGTTCCAGTTTGGTTCTTTTAAGGTGCGCTGTTTGTGCTATGAGCTTCCCTCTTATTACTGCCTTCAGAGCGTCCCAGAGAATAATTGGGTTTACTTCTCCATTATCATTTTCTTCCCTATATCTAGTTATATCTCCTTTTATTTCTTTCACTAATTCCTTGTTATTCAGTAGACCTACATTCAACCTCCATACTGTGTTCTTTCTTCTAGCGGTTAGATTCGCTGTCAGATATACTGCACTATGGTCAGACAGTAACACCTATCGTACAGTCTTCTACCCTGTGTTTATCCTCCATGGTCATGAGAAAATAGTCTATTCTTGCATAGTTCGAGTGTGGATGTGAATAATGTGTGTAGTCTCTATCTAGTGTATGCCTATCCCTCCATATATCTATAATTCCCAGTTGCTTCAGTTGTATGTTCATGTACTTAGAGATATGTGCCCTAGCTTTTCTTGTACTTGTCGTATCTAAATCATGATTTAGTACCACATTGAAGTCCCCCCCAGGGCTGGACTGGGACCAAAAATCGGCCCTGGCATTTTGGACCCAGACCGGCCCACCACAATTGATCGACCACCCACCAGAACACATTTATCGCGGTCCCTTAAAGATGACTGTTCCATTGAATTAAATTAAAATGTTGGTTTATTTTGAACAAGTGTACAGACATAATACAATAATATTTACAAAGTTTTATAGTATCTATAGTATTCTGTTGTAGCCTGGCTCCGCCCGCCTACCTACTTCCCCCCAAATTTCATTTTCCCTTCAGTAGTCAGTCTGGGGCTGCGGTGAATTCACGTGTTTGAGCTCAGGAAAATGTTCGGCCGTCCAATCGGCGAACAGAGCGAGTGGCTGAGAACGATGACGTCGAAGTCGCACTCCAGTTTCAGTTGAATGCTGCGACCAAACGTTATGCTGGTGGCTGATCCAGAGTGGCACTGGGCGGATCCAATAGTTTTAAACTTCAACAGACACCCGCCTCTAAGTGAGTGAACGTTTGCCAAATACAGCAGTTCCAGACCTTCTGTCCAAATGAAATGAGGTACGATGGTCTGGTAGGACCAGGCTAATTCTGTTGTGGGTGGTGCTCAAAAAATGCCTCTAACATGGTAGGCTCAGGATGGACAAAGTAATCAACCTCCTGCTCCTTGCTCTCTCTCTCGACAGACTCCTCCTCTGTGGATGGTGGCTCAACCTGTTTCATAAATGAGGAGAGACACACAATTGATTGAGGTTTTAAGGATGTATCAGTTAAAGAGGTGGAAAGATGCATTACAATAGATTTATACAGGCAAAATGCACAAATTGTTGTTTTACTAAGTAAACCAATGTGAAAAAAAGTGTACAAAAGTAATGGTCTAATGTGTATTATTCTAAAGTACATGATGGTCTAGAAAGCAGGTCTAGTAAAAGAAACTCAACAGCTTGTAAAAAGTAAGTAGGCTACAATTCTGTGGTGGTCGTGGTGGTCTAATTTTCTGAATGTTTCTAAAAAAGAGAAGCCTAATGCCTCAAACACTGAAAGTGTTGTGAAAGGAGAAAGTGTGACAACTTTATGTTGCATATTTGATTGAATATACTTTTCTGCATTTACTGTTAACTTTGTGATATATTAATATATTTTTAATGGTCAGGTCAAATTACAGTCTGTATTTTAAATAGCATTTAAATTATATATAAAATAAATTAAATTCAAGAATGTTAACCATGTCAACAATCAGTACAGAAAAGTATATTTAAGTCAAACATTATTAAATCCACTATACTGAATAAGTACAGCAAGAAGCAAAAATACTGAATAAGTCCAGCAAGAAGCAAAAACTGACAGCTTCCTCACTTTAATGTTGATCAGCTAGCAAAGTAATGATACTCTTTCAATACACCAACAACAGAGCTATTTAACTTAAAAACCACAAGAGAGCTATTGTTTAGTAGGTTATTAGCTAAAATAGCCACTTTGACCTGGCTCTATAAATGGCTCTATCCATGATGTTAACGCAAGCAGCTAGCTGTTGGCAAACTGTACACATGCTGTGTTGGTTAAAATTCAGCAAGCTACTCAAATAATTCTTCTCAACATAACTTTATTTTCAACTTCTAACCACTAGTTCAGCAACTGTCTCCTTTCCGTTTCTTCTCCGTTTTTCTCGAGTTGTTTTTCTGTCTGTTAGTGACGTGACTTGATTGAGTGATTGACAGCCGAGGCCCAAGGGGCGGGACCTCGGCCCTCCGCTGTGTGTGTGATTGGGCCAGGCCCGGTCCAGAACCAATCATGATGAATAGGCCAATATTTCATTGGCCTTTCAGGTTAAGTTGACAGTCTGCGCGGCCGAGAGGGAAGGGACCTCGGCCCACGGCTGTGTGACATGGGCCGGGCCGGCCATGGATGGGACGGGCCGGGCCCAGATTTTTTATTTATTTTTTTTTCTAAATTGAACCTCGTCGGCCCGGGTCGGCCCAAAAGGCCGCCGGCCCACCGGGCATTTGCCCGGTATGCCAGATGGTCAGTCCAGCCATGGTCCCCCCCACAAATCAGGATCCCATCCATTTCCACAGCTATGATATCAAAAAGCTCCTTAAAGAATGTCTTATCGCTATCAGGTGGCGCGTACACATTGATTAATGTAACCATTTGTCCTTCCATTTTTCCCTTAACCACCACGTACCTTCCTTCCCTGTCACACATTTCTTTGCTTGTTTCAAATTTCACTGAGTTTTTAATTAGTGTGGCCACCCCTCTCCTATGAGACTGCTTAAATGAGCTATAGAACGTATTGTTGTATCCATATCTTTTAATTTTTTCATGTTCTTGTGATGACAAGTGAGTTTCTTGTAGAAAAATAACCTGCAACTCTTCCTTTCTAAATTTTGTTAACACTTTCCCCCTTTTTATCGGATTGTTCATACCATTTACATTTAATGACACCATTCTAATACCCCTACGTTGCATAGTAATTCCTCTTGAAACATTCTTCTGTTCTCCACATGTCACAGAACACAATATGTAAAATAACAGCAACCGCTGAACTTAAAAAACACATTTTAACAATCAGAACATGAACTCCCAAGGCATTCGGGGGTTTCAAACCTGTCCCCCTGTTCCCTGTTGGTAGGTGAGGGGTTAAGCCTCTCATAGTGAGAGGGCCCCCCCTAGTGGCGTTGATCTCCCAAGCTCACTATAAGTGTCCAACATCTAAATTCCAGAGCTCCCGGCCGAGAGCTTTATGTGCATTTTCCATACATTATTTTAACCCTTGGTATAATGAAAAATTGCCACAAATGATCTTATAAGTCCGTGCACACTTTAGTTGTGCCCCAAATGAGCAAGTACTAGCTGTTTGCTCGGAGAAAACGTTTCTTACTCACCACTGCGGTTTTTTGAAAGGACCGTCAAGCCACAAAATAATAGGCTTTATTCAAGAGTTATAAATTTGAAGCTGTGTTCGTGTCCATGTTCTTTCCCAATCGGTCACCGTGGCGCTTCACGTCCTCTATTCTCACCCGTACGATCATCTCCCGATTTTGGTCCACTTGCGCGCTGCCTCCAGTCTCTGCAGCGGTGTCGGTCTCTCCTCTCCCGGGTCCGGGACCTGCCATCCTCTCTCCCGCATCGCCCTCGCCGCGTCTCGAGCGCTGTTGTATACTTTGAATCCTTCAGTCCAGTGCACTCTCAGTGTGTCCCTTGGGGATTGAAATCGAATCCCCCTCTCTTTTAGAATTTTTTTGATACCCGCATATCTCCGACGTTTAGCCGCCACTTCTGCTGCGTAGTCATGATCAAAAGTCACTCGGTGGCCCTCGACTTCCAGCGGCGATCGCCAGGCCGTCTTGAGGACGTTCTCTTTAACCTCGAACCTCAAAAAGTTGACAATAATCGCTCTCGGGGGCTTGTTTGGTTGTGGTTTCGGTGCTAACGCCCTGTGCGCCCTTTGAATATCCAGTTTAATATCCTCCGACATTCCCAGCTCCTTATGAATTAATTTGTCCACGTATTCAGCGAACGAGTCTCCCTCTACTCCTTCTTTCAGCCCCCAGATTCGAATATTGCTTCTCCTTGACCTCCCTTCCAAGTCGGACAGTTTCTCTTGAAGCTTAGTTTGTTGTTCGAGTGAAGCAGCGAGAATGTCCTGTTCCTCTGTAGTCCATTCCTCCACCTCAACTGTACGTTCTTCTAGGATGTCGATTTCTTTCTTTTGCGCCCGCATGTCGACGTCCACGGACTCAAATTTTGTATTAGTTTCCTCTCGGAGGCTATCCAGCCCTTGCTTCATCTCCTCCATTTGCTTGCCAATTTTGTCCAGTTTGGCGTCCATTGTACGCTGGCCTTTATCAATTTTAGCATGTATCTTGTCCATACCAATATGAAAGCTAGCCTGTAGCTCAGACACCCAGCTAGGTTGGTCGGCATTGCTAGCTACCGCTGCGTTAGCCCGTAGCACCTGTTCGTCTTCTTCCTCGTTGTGCATATTTTCCGTCTGTTTCTCCGCTTTCTTCTTTTTCTCCTTTCCCTTTCCACTTTGAGAATTACTCATGGCGTCTATTCTTCAAAGTTCGAGTTGCAGCTTTAGGATTTTTTTGCGTTTTTTTGCTTAATTGGCCGGGAGCTCCTCTCGTTTGCTGCCTATCGTCTCAGTTGCATACCGGAAGCCCTCATTCGCTTTTCTAACGTGTATAATGTATTTAAATCTTACCCCTGTAAAGCACTTTGAATGGCCTTGTGTCTGAATTGTGCTCTATTAATAAACTTGCCTTGCCTTTACTTTATTTATGTTAGAAGTATCTAAAGCCTGCTACAGTGTGCATCTCAAAAAATCTGAATATCAATATAAGGAGAGCCTGCGCTGTCCCTCGTAGTTTAATGGGCTCTTGTTGCGGGCTATTTGCATTATCTTTTCCTTTAACGGGTCGTGGTGTATTTTAGCGATCATGATGTTGCTATGTTGCAGCTATTTAGCAGCTTGTTGTTGCTCGGCAGCCTGATTCGGCGAGCTCGGTCAACTTTTATACCGTGGGGGAAGTTATAGGCTCCCAGGAGTTTAGGCAACAGGTCCCACACAAACGCAGTAGGTGAGCCCCTCTCATTCTTCTCAGACAGACCAACAATTTTGATGTTTTGTCTACGCAATTGCCCTTCGAGGTCACACACCTCGAAGGGTGTTTGTTCTGGGCTGACAGCTTGTTGCAAGTTTTTCCCAGCTTGGCGAAGCGTGCCTAGTGCTCATCTCGAGTCTCCTCCAGGCTGGTTGTATGGGAAGAGTTTGGGGCCAAACTAGTTTTCACCTCAGCGCGGTATGACTCTATGTTGTCAAGCCTTGTGTTGATAGTTTTCCATTCGTCTAAAGGCCAGGACACACCGGTCCGACTACCCGAAAATGGAGTCTGCCGTTTCAGGCAGCTCCAATCTGCCTGTCGCGGCCAAAAAAGTGCCAAGATCACACCGAGCCGACTGCTGACTTTCTGTACGCTCTGCCCTTGCGCGGGACCTAATGTCTCCATAACAGCAGGCGGCGCTAATCTGTATTGTGGCCCAAAAAAATACGGAAGCCGGAAATGATGGGAAAGCTCTCTAGACCATAAACATAGATAGAAATACGTATTTATATTTATGGACCATAACGAGCACCATTTTTAGCAGAGAGTGTCGAGCATGGTGTCGAGCAGTCAACAAGGGTTGATGCATGTGAGTACTCGCTGAACGAAACAAACAAACACATTAAAACAATGGCTAGCTGTTGTTAGCTGTTTGTGCTACCCGCCTCACTTCCGGGCTTCACTGATTTGCTAGCCCTCCACCAATCAAATTGCTCCAACTGAAAGACTGCCCGCCGCCGATTGAACAGAAGCCCGACGACATCTACGACGACCGACGTCACGGCACACACCAAACAGATTCGTGTCCCCGCCCCCTCCAGACTCTCCGACGGCGATTATTGGGCCGGTGTGTCCTCGCCTTAAGGGCCTGTATGATAGCAGACGGGTAGTCATCCTCCACCCGTGGTGCCGCAAAGTCACCATTCAGGCTAGCTAGGCCTGCTAGCTAGCTCGTTCGACAAAAAAGTCTCCTTCACTCCCCGAAAGATTGTTCAGCATCTTTGCGCTCTTTTTCTTGATCCTACCCATCCTTAAGAGCTTAATGCGATATTTGCCACAGTCAAAAGGCTTGAAAATGAGAGTTTTTTTATTTAAATTCAGCAAAGGTGGAGGAGCGGGGTAAACACAAACTACTTCATGGCCAGATCTCTTTGATCTCTTTTATTTCCCATTCTTGCTTGAAATACAACTTCACAGGACTTCCGGTGGCGCTATGGGGGGATAGGACGCACGTTTAGGTTGCTTTGCAAATTAACGACACAATCGTTAACGGGAAAGAGTTCACTATGCCACACAAAAAGAAATCAAAGAAAGACGGAGATGAAGGCAGAAGCCCCGAGCTCCCCTGAGCCGGAGAGCCCCGCAGACGAGGAACAAACAGACCAAACGCCAGTTCTGCAAGCTATTAAAACCCTCCGCCGAGAACTCTCCACAATGAAGCAGGATATATGTGCCAAAATAGACTCTTGCATTGAAGACGTAACCACGACCCTGAGAGGGGAAATATTACGACTGGAGTCGGATATCAACGGTAAGCTAGGAGCCATTCAAGCTACCTCCCTCTCTCACAGCAAGACGATTCAAGAGCTAGAGCTAGCGGCTACTACTAGCTCCGACGCTACAGACAGCTTAAACGCTGAGGTGGATCGCCTTTCTAGCTTGGTGTCAAAACTGTCGGAAAAGTGTCTGGACTTAGAGGGACGCTCAAAACGTCAAAATTTGAGAATGGCCGGGGTAAAGGAGGGGGCGGAACATGGACAAAGTCTGCGTGTTTTCACTGCACAGCTACTCAAAGACACTCTCGCTCTGGATGAAAAGCCCACACTTGCAGGGTTTTTCCTGGCTCAGAATGGGCCTTTGGGGGATCAGTACGCGACCGACTTTTTTTGGGGTCGCGATAGTAAAGGCAAACGGTTTGTGTATTTTAAGAGGGATGTTGGGTTGGGAGAGGGGAGTTTCTGTCCAGCTCAAGAGCATTTCAGTCAGCCTGTCAATCACTGCGTTACCATGGAGCTCACTGACGCTTATGAAATCACAATAAACAACCTGTAGATATGAAGTCAAAATACTAATAATGACTAGGCCTACCTGTTTAATACTTTAATTGTTTCTAATTGATCTAAACCATGGAAGAAGGTAGGGCTGCTCGATTATGAAAAAATCATAATCATGATTATTTTGAGTAATCACATTGTGTTATCACGATTATTAAAGACAGTTAATCATTGATTTAAGAACATTATGCATTTATTTTACTTTTAACAAGGTTTTTTTCTAAAAACACCATGACTTTGGACTTTAAACAAAGGCCTAATTGAACTGAAAACAGGGAGAATAGAAATAGGCTAAATAAGTGAAACATATTTTTAATAATTTAATAAAAATATGTCAAAATAAAAATAACCAGTAGTAAATGGTGTTGATAGGGCACGTCTTTTGCTAGCATTGAATGTAAGGGCATGATTTATTTATGTCATGGAGCTGGCTGGATAGGCAGTTGCATTGTAGTGTTGACAGTTGTGGTGGCAGGAGTTAAAGCCACTACGAGTAAGTCGGCACGTTGGCGACACCTTTGAACAAAAGCGGTAGTATTTTAACGACGCCAGCTGTCGTGAAGTGTCACCCATAGACTCTGTGAGTCTATGGGTGACACAGCATCAACTAATGGCAGTAAGTGCTAAACACACCTGATTGCAATGAGTTGATGCATTGTCACCTCTCACGGAGCTGAACGAGTCCGTGTCCTCACACCAAGCGAATGAACGAGAGATGGCAGTTAGTTAGTATGGATCACGATGTTTATGTTGTAAATAATGACTATTTCAGATGAATAATGGTCATCTGATGATGCTGGTGAGGCAAAGTAAACTTTGTTTTAGTAGGCTACCGCTCATTCATTTAGGAGTAAACACTGCAGTCTAGGTTCGCTGCCCGCCTATCACTCTCCCTTTTAGCTTTTCTTCATTGCATTTTCTTTTTTGTCTTTGATGGTTCAGCCCCGGTATCAGTCATTATGAACAAACAACTGTCTCAAACAAGGCTCCCGCTCCCCTTCCCTCACCTGGAGCCATAGGCTTCTCAAATCGCGTTCCTGCGCCGCACTGAAATCTGCGCCCAATACGGATATGTGACCAGGGGCGAAGCACCAAATTCTGGGCCCCTATACAAAAAGTCCTGATGGCCCCCCTGAAAAGCGGTCTTACAATACACATGTCTCTCTGAGCCAGACAACTCCACAATATTTCATCTGATGAATGACCAAATCATTACTTTTACCGGTGTTTCCCCCATAATATATCTTAGTCAAGGTGGTCACTGGGTAGGGTCACAGGAGGCGCGGCGCAGAGCGCCGCGGCGAAAATTTTGGGGGTATTTTGCTCAAAGATGCCAATGCGCACTATAGAAATAAATAACTGTTTATTTGAATACAGATGTGCAATTTTGTTTGCTATGTGCAAGTATAATTTTACAGACAGTACAAAACACAATTAAAGAAAACTTCTACTGTTTTTGTGCAATACTATGCAGACACACTAAATACAAATAATAGACCATACACTTGTGTAGGCACATCAAGTGCAAATTAAACTTTTTAAAGTTCCTTTATGGATGGGGGGCTGTGATTATTGTGGACAATAGGCCTACTGTGATGCGATAGCCTATAATTCATTCATGGTTATGATTAGCCTACTTGCTTGATTTCTTTTTAAATACAGGTTGTTTTGAACATGTCTTTCCCAATTTAAAACATAAAAATAAAGCAGCATTGAAAATTCAGAAAATCAATCTTGTTGGCCTACACTAGCATGCTGTTCTACAAATAACTCAATAGTTGAAATAATAAATACAATGTGTTTTCCCCTTAAAATGTCGAAATGCATTTCAAAGGCAGTAACAGTGTGGCACTTCTTTAAACTTACTGAAACTTGCAGGGGCCATCACTCTCATGTATTCATCAGACTTTTCTTTGCGCTGTCTGAGCTGATAGATAGGTTGTGTTGCCACAGTGATGTGGAGTCTTAAACTGTCCTAGCTTTGCCAGCACTTATTTCTGTACAGCTAAATATCCCCATAGAAACATCGCTGCGTTTATTTTCGCCACCAGTTCAATCCTTGCAAGGGTCAGGGGCCTATCACGAGCCAGTCAATTATTTCTTTTTTTGGAATGGCATTGTTCAGGGCCTTCGAAGATCGGGCCCCACATTTAGCTTGTTAAAAAAAAAAACATTTTTTTTTTTTATGGGCCCCCCTCTGCCTTGGGCCCCCCCACGACTGTATCACTTTTCTACCCAGTCCGTCGGCCCTGGTCGGGATGTTTAAAGGTGCAGATCAGGTCGTATATCACTTTTCTTTCTCTCTCTCTGTCTCTCGGTCGTATGTCATGTTACTCGCGTGTCCGCGCGTGACACATCTTGCACATTATTTTAGTTTGTTGTGAGTCTGAAGTGTTTTCAGACAACACAAGTAGTTTTACCTTTATTCTCGTCATCTAGAAGTTTTTCAAAACACCCGGCAATGCGCAACATCTCCCTCGTACTCTCTGGACTAGCCGTTAGCGAAACTATCAGGTGAGGGAGGGGCCGAGCGGAGCTCACGGCTGAAAGGGTTTGCTGCATTTATAAGCCTGCATGCCCCGGCGAGCGGAACAATGATAGTTTAATAACGATTATCCCCGACCTGATTTCTTTTTTTACAACTGAGATTGCAAGTAATATGACTGGAATGGCGCGGAAATGGAAACACATTTGGAGCCGTTTTAAGTAGATTTTTATTTATTTATCTATATAAAAAAAAAAAAACACTTTGGCGCTGAGGATTTTCCTTTGGGGGGCACTAAAATTCCTTTGGCGGGCGCCAACATTTTTTGAATGCAGGAAAAACCCTGCTAAATGGAAAAAGTCCTTGGAACCATAACAAGTGTGGCAAGCTGAACCTGTACATTGCTCATTATGTGTTCTGTTCAGTTCATGAGTATGTTTAAGGTGCAGGGTTACCTAATTGATATTAGAAGTTAATTGTACGGAAGATTGCTTTAAATTAGCTATTTAGAGGTGTTTGTTTTTGTTCTCTTTGTGTCAACCTCTTACTCTTTCTACTTTGTAGGCTAAACATGCTGTCACTCTCCATACTTTCCATGGAGAGTATTTTTTTTGGGGGGGGGAGGGGGGGTGTCTACCCAGATTACACTTGCCAACATATTTGGACCACATATTGACACTTTTTAACTAGGCTATGCAAGACGATGTAACAAACAGAACAGGGGGGGACTGGTCTTACCTTTTGTAGCTGGAACGTTAAAGGCGCAAATGAACCAATAGAAAGGGGCAAAATATTAGCCCACTTAAGATCCCTAAATGTTGATATAATTTTTTTACAGGAGACGCATCTCAAAAATGACTCGCACAACAGGCTGAGGTGTAGGTGGATTGGACAACTGTATCATTCTACTTTCACGTCCAAAGCCAGGGGTACTGCTATTTTAATCCGTAAGGGCATACCGTTTAAACATAAGGCCACGATAGCCGATAGGGAGGGTAGATATATTATTGTGACTGGGGAACTGTACTCAACCTCCCTGACTTTAGTGAACCTATATGGTCCTAATTTTGATAGCCCTCAATTTTTTAAGAAAGTCTTTGACTTAATCCCAGATATGTCCCAGTCTAATTTGATAATAGGGGGAGATGCAAATTGTGTACTAGATCAATATTTAGACAGATCCTCCTGTCGAAGAACAGTTGCATCCAAATCCAGTGACTTTCTAAGTACTTATATTAATAATACAAACATAAAGGATCCATCGGGGACAGCGTATTCCTTTTACTCAGGTGTCCATAAAGTTTACACAAGAATAGATTACTTTCTGGTCGACTCCAGGCTCATGCCTTATACTTACAACCCAAAATATCACAATATAGTAATTTCAGACCACTGCCCCGTTACTTTCTCGGTGAAATTGCAGGGAATGGGAAGGAATCAGTCAAACTGGAGATTTAACCCTCAAATGCTTGCAGAAACTAAATTTTGTGAATATTTGAAATTACAGATTGATTTATTCTTTGATACAAACGACACCCCCGGGATTTCTCCTTCACTGCTTTGGGAAACGTTTAAAGCATTTATCAGAGGTCGCATCATCTCGTACCAGGCAGCCCAAAACAAGAAAAGAAAGGCAGAGCTTTGATACAAACAACACCCAAACATAACAAAGTGTCAGCACTCAAATACAAATTAAACAACATACTCTCAGCTAAAATCTGTAGAGCATTTCAATTCACCAAGCAGAAGCAATTTGAATTTGGCGATAAGCCCCACAAACTCTTAGCTAGACAACTCCGTAAATTAGAGAATGACCGAACAATACATAAAATTAGATCAGATAAAGGAGAATTGCTTTCACTACCAAAGGAAATTAATGGACGATTCCAACAGTTTTATCAAAACCTCTACTCATCTCAATCAACAGCTGACGAAGCGACAATGCAGGCATTTTTAGATGAGTGCAACCTTCCAGTTCTCAATGAGACTGAACGCAAGGAGTTAGGTGCAAATATAACAGTTAAAGACATCTCTGAGACTATTAAGTCACTAAAAAATGGAAAAACACCTGGCCCTGACGGGCTCGGCAACAAATTTTACAAAAAATGTAACGCTATAATTTCCCGTCGTTTACAGTGTATGTACACACAGGCTCAGTACGAGCAGACCCTACCACAGACTATGGCTGAGTCAACTATCATATTGATTCCCAAAAAAGATAAGAATCTGGAAGAGGCGGGATCTTATGCCTCGTTTCCACCGAGTAGAGCGGGTCGGATCGGAGCGGCTCAGAGCGGGACAGCTCACTTTTAAGAATCTCTGTGTTGTTTCCACCGCCGACCCTACCCTTACTGGTAGGGCGGGGTTTAGGCTGGACTGCGATACCCGCCGCCAGAATGTGGGTCAAACTATCGGGCTGTGGAACAACTGTGGTCAAGCCAGTGGTCTCTTATTTTTGCTTGGTCAAACCAGCCGCTTCTTTATTTATTCCCCCCGTGTTGTTGTGAGCACAGAGACGGCTCGGTGCAACTGATAGAGACAGTGAGCGAACAGCGCTGGCTGCGGCAGCTACGTGACATCGTAGCAGTGGGACACAGTGTAGCCAACTGATTAATTTAATGACGAGGAAAAACACCACACAATAAACAGTGCCGCGCTCTCATTTTCGCCAAAACTCTCTTCACTCTAGCCGAGGTGACTACACATGGCGGAAATGATTCAAACCAGCCGCTTCTTTATTTATTCCCTGTGTGTTGTTGTGAGCGTGTATTTACTACTATCTATGGCGTAAACACACAGAGACGGCTCGGCTCAACTCATAAAGACAGTGAGCGAACAGTGCTGGCTGCAGCAGCTACGTGACTATGGGACACAGTGTAACCAACTGATTAATTTATTGACGAGGAAAAACACCACACAATAAACAGAGCTGTGCTCACATTTTCGCCAAAACACAAGACTATCTTCACTCTTGCCGAGATGACTACACATGGCGGAAATGATTCTTTCAACCAATCAAATGACGGCAGTGTGTAGCTCCGCCTTTTAGGAACCTTTTTAGGCGGCTAGTACCCCTACGGAGGAGTACCGAGATTAGGCGCGGCTCAGAGCGGTTAGGTGCGCTTAAACCGTACCCTACCCAACTTTTGGCAAATGAAAAGCGAAACTACCCGGACCGAACCGCTCCGACCCACTCTACTCGGTGGAAACGAGGCATTATAGAGCAATTGCACTCTTAAATACGGATCAGAAAATTCTGGCTAAGACCCTGGCTCGTAGACTGAGTCTTATTGTTGGTAAACTTGTGCACCGAGACCAAACTGGGTTCATGCCTAAACAACACTCATTTTACAATTTGAGGCGCCTCTTTAATATTATTTACTCACGCAAGATATCAAAGGAAGCCCTTACAATCATCGCACTAGATGCAGAAAAAGCATTTGACCAAGTGGAATGGGCTTTCCTCTTTGCAGTTCTGGAGAAATTTCAATTAGGTCCAAACTTCATTCATGGATAAAGCTCTTATATACCAACCCAAGTGCAAGGATATTAACCAATCAAACATTATCTTCAAAATTTTACTTATTCAGGGTTAATAGACAGGTATGTGCGCTCTCTCTGATGTTATTTGCGTTGGCCATAGAGCCACTTGCGGAGTGCATCAGGTCTCATCCAGGCATATATGGCTACAACACTAGACACACCACAAACAAAATCTCACTTTATGCAGACGACGTTCTGTTATACATTACCAATCCCCTTATCAGTATACCAAATTTACTTTCCACAATAAATCAATTTGGCTCCTTCTCTGGCTATAGAATAAATTGGCATAAAAGTGAACTTATGCCATTAAATACAGGACGGCACTCTACTTCAGCAGTTCCCTTTCAGAATTGCAACCGACCAATTTAAATATCTTGAAGTTAATGTAACCAGAAAGTACTCTCTTCTACTCAAAACTAACTTCCCGCCATTAATCACAAAACTTCAATCCAGCATTCAGTTTTGGAGGATGCTGCCTATCTCTCTCCTTGGAAGAGTTAACGCTATAAAAATGATTTTCCTCCCACAGTTGTTATACCTATTTCAAACGGTACCAATATATCTTCCCAAATCATTCTTTAAAAAACTGGATTCCACCATCACCAACTTTATTTGGGACTACAAAACCCACAGAATACGTAAACAGCACCTGTGTAAATCCCAAAAAAGTGGTGGCCTAGCCTTACCTAATTTCCTTGCCTATTACTGGGCAACGCGCATCAAAACCGTAATTTTTTGGCTGGATGACACCGATCTCAATTCTAATTGGCTAAAAATGGAGAGAGAGGACTGTTTGCCTTTCTCAATAGGTGCAATTGTCATGTCCCCAGTATCATTGAATAGGTCAACATATGACAATAACCCTTTAATACATGCTGCCATACAGGTCTGGAAGCAGTTGAAGTCCTCTCTTAAATTAAGAGATGTGTCTTTCCTTCTCCCAATCGCAAATAACCCCTCCTTCAAACCCTCTACATTAGACGGTGCTTTTGTCCAGTGGAGGGACAAGGGGATTGGAACCGTGGGTGACCTATACCTGAAGGGTACCTCCTCCTCCTTTCAAGATCTGCGGGAGAAGTACAAACTAAACTCTAATAATCTTTTCAGATACCTTCAGGTCAGGGAATATGTGAAAACACACTTGCCAGACTTCAACACTGCAAGCCCAGATAAACTTCACATGTGTATTAACAGACAGGCGGATTCAGAGAAGTTGATATCCTATATTTACAATGTTCTACAAAACATTAACGCCCCTTCATCTGAGATCTACAAGCGTGCTTAGGAGGAGGAGCTGGGTCAGCAAATTCCCAATGACCTATGGGACGATAGTTTGCATTATATTCATACCTGCTCCATAAATGCCAGACACTGTCTAATTCAGTTTAAAGTGCTACACCGGCTATACTACTCGAAATCAAAACTGAACAAAATATTCCCCAATGTTTCCCCCCTCTGTGACAAATGTCAGATCCAAGAGGCCACTTTAACCCACAGCTTTACTCTTTGCCCCAAAATCGAAAGCTTTTGACCAAAATATTCAGGATCTTCTCCAAAACTCTGAAAATGACACTAGAGCTAGACCCTAGAATGATTATTTTGGGGCATTCCGAGGCACTTAGCAAACTATCTGCTTCTCAAAAACGCTTTGTCTCTTATGGACTAATAGCAGCAAAAAAACTCATACTTAAATTTTGGAAGGGTGATGAGGTTCCTCCAGTGAAGCTGTGGATTTCAGATTTAACAGACACATTGCACCTAGAACGTATTAGGTATCTTGAGTGATAAATTGAAGCATTTTTCAAAAATATGGTCACCTTTTATTTCATTTCTCGATCAACAAACAATTTGAACATACACATAAAAATCACACGTAGCCCCGGTTGGGTAGGTTAAGGGGTGGGTAGATTGATTTTTTTTTAAAAAAAATTTTGCCTCCTTTTTGTGGTTTTCTTTTTTTTTCTCTCCTTTACCTTTTCTATTATGTTTGAAAAAAAATTTAAACTGTAATTGAAGCAGTTCCTTATTGCGTGTAAATGTCAAGTGATATGCACTTATGCTTTCAATAAAAAATATTTGAAACAAAATACAACTTCACATGCTCAACATTCCAGGGTCTCCTTTGTGATATTTTGTGCTTCATAATGCGCCACATTTTTTCAATGGCTGTATTAAGAAGTGCAGAATGCGGCTCGGTATGGTCTTGCTTAAATAATTATTAAATATTGTCTGGATGGCAGCATGTTGTTCCAAAACCTGTATGTACTTTTCAGCATTAATGGTGAGTTGATAGATGTGCAAGTTACCCATGGGCAATACCAATAAGCCATCCCAATACCCAGGGCCGTCGTATAGGGGGTAAAGGTTATGACGATTATAAGGGCCCACAGCCAGCTAGGGCCCACACAGCCCCCAGTAGAATCTACGACAAAATGATTATGCATACAGTGAACTAATATATTATCATAGGAATGAGTCCGAATTAAAACAAAGCCACAAGTCATACAATATTCTAGTTTTAATCATTTCAATAACCCCCTGGGCCCCTTCTTAAAAAATGGTTTGGTCCACCCCGCGGTTCGTTCTTCCTCATTGGAATTAAGTGAGCGTGAGCGAACTCAAGCAGGGCGAGGATGCCCCCAAAAAAGCACAAGTTCGCACACCAGAAAAGAGTTGAGAAGGAGGCCAGGAGTAGGATATGAGCAGCAGAGCAGGGGCCCAGGACTTCAAAAACTTTTTTTCTAAGAATGGTGAGAGTAAAACTACAGAGGGAGGCTGAAACAATTAGCCTACTACTTGTTCATTGCCCCTGATCTTTGAAGGCCCAGAAAAATGTTATTTAGGAAGAAAAAAAACAGATATCAGGGGCCTTTCATTCGTCAGTACATTTTTGCTATTTTTTAAATAACATTGTTCGGGGCTACGAAGATCAGGGGACTATATTGGGCCATTAAAAAATACAAACGAAGGGAAAAAATTCCCGAGGCTGACTGGATTTTTTAAACTTGTAAATTTCTTCTTTCTGCTTTTTGGTCATTCTGTGTCTATTAATTATTCCAGAAAATAGTACTAAATAGCTTACGTAGGAAACAGTTGATTTAGTCTTAGTTTTCTTCTCAAAGTGACCAGATTGATGAATTTTACTTTAACATTTAAAAAAAATTCTTCCGGGGGAAGAAGGTCCAGGGTCCACGACACAGTCTCCCAAATTCCTGTGAGAAACACTGTGTGTGTGCGCATGGTTATTAAGAGTCATTAGACCAGGGGTTGTGTTCAAGTACGCGTAATGATTTGGTCATTCATCAATAGAAACATTGTGTTGTTATCTGGCTCAGAGAGGGACCCGTCACTCATACGTTTTGGACTATAGAGAAACATAGCTTTTACATGTTTGTATTGTAAGACCGCCTCTCAGAGGGCCCATCAGGACTTCCTGTATAGGGGCCCAGAATTTGGTGCAACGCCCCTGCCAATACCATCACAAACACTTTTTATTGGTAACAATCTGGATTGTCCTTTTCATCTGGAAACTGAAGGACACATCGTCCATGATTTACAAAAAATATTTGAAATGCAGACTCGTCAGACCACAGCACACTGTTCCACTTTGCGTCAGTCCATCTCAGATGAGCCTAGGCCCAGAGAAGTCTGCTGTATTTGTGGATTATGTTGATCTATGTCTTTCACTTTGCATGGTAGTCTTATCTTGCATTTGTGAATGTAGCCACAAACTGTGTTTACCAACAATGGTTTTCTGAAGTATGTAGTAATATCCTTTATAAAATCATGTCATTTTTTAATGCAGTGCCACCTGACATCATGGCCATTACATTTTAATTTTGGACATTGCCCCTTACGTGCAGGGATTTCTCCAGTTTCTCTAAATAATTTACTTATATTTTGGATTGTAGATGGTGAACTCCTTAAAGGGGACATATTATGAAAAACCAAACATTTCCGGTGTTTGGGCACACTTTTTAGGTTATTGGGGTCCTTACCAGCACACACAAGCTTCAAAAAGACAAATATGTCAGTTTCTTCTGGGATGCTTATTTCGAAAAAGGGGGGATTTGAAGGTCTGTTCCAAAATACACCGACTGATAACGAAATTGGTTGGTTTTCATTAACATAAATACTCCCGCGGGAAAGCTCGCCAGAAAGTCGGCAGTTGATTGGCAAATCAAGACGCCCCCGTTGGTAACCACACACACCTGGAACTGCACCTGCACCTGCTAATGCAACAACAGAGTAGAAGCAAGCTGCAGTGTTAGCTCATCCTCAAGCTACCATCACATCCCAGCCTCAAAGCAGACCGGGGCTGAATGGATTTACTTAATTTTTTGTTAGGCTATGCCCTGCAAAGGTTGGCAATCTAGTGTGATCTGCCGTTATACTGGAGTGTGGAGGAGATTGTGCCTGGAAGACTGAGAGACACCATCTCTCCTCTGGAAATGTAAGTAGTCCTATTTAAAAACAAATCTGTCCGTTTATGAGTTCAATTTGTGTAATGTGCTTAAATTTATCCCTCCTATAATAACCAACGCCGACTGAAACGAGATAATGCCGCTGGGTTAAGTAGTTAGCGTTAGAGTCCGCTAGCTTAACCGTTAGCTTTATGCTAACATTTAGATCTGTGAGTCTGTCCGTGACAGCCCCTATGTGAAAAACAGACAGGAAACCGTATGGTGTGTTGGAAACTGAAGAGTATTTGTTTGTTGTTGTCAGTGTGTAGTTATGCAAGCAGTCGTGGTACATGCAGCAGTAGGCCTATTACATCTTTTGGGGCGACCGTGGCTCAGGTGGTTAAGCGGGTTGGCCAACGATCCAAGGGTTGGCGGTTCAATCCCCGCTCTGCCACCTGTGTCATGGTTGTTGTGTCCTTGGGCAAGACACTTCACCCACCTTGCCTCGTGTGAATGTGTATGACTGCTGTATGTTTGAGGTGGTGGTCGGAGGGGCCGTAGGCGCTGAATGGCAGCCACGCTTCCGTCAGTCTGCCCCAGGGCAGCTGTGGCTACTATGGTAGTTTACCACCACCAGTATGACTGTGTGTGAATGAATGGAACCTGGAACCCTGTAAAGCGCCTTTGAGTGCCTTGAAAAGCGCTATATAAATCCAATCCATTATTATTATTCCTGTGTAATGTACAATATAATAGACAGGAATACTGTAAGTTGCCTCTGCTGCTGTTTGTTTCCTGTCCATTATATTTCAAAAAGCACACAGTATCACTCAGAACACGTTGCTTCTTGAGCAAAGGCTATACTGAACTTATTAGTAGTCTCTCTTATTTAATAATGGAAGAAAAAATATATTTTCAATAGTTTGTAGCTTTGCCATAACTACAGATGAATGATGTATATTTCAGCTAGACTACATGATATAACATTGAATGTGCCATGTTTTACAGATATGAGTGACCTGACGGACCACACTATCTGTTCCATCAGAGGAGGATGTGTTCACTGGGTGGGACAGGTGGTCTTCTTCAGGGCCCACCAGCAACAACTGGACAGTTACATACAAGTTATGGCTTTGCTTCTGTTTGATATGTACACTTTATATTTCCATTTCACTGACTATGAATAAACTGCTTTATTATTAAGTATGGTTTTGGTCTTTTTAAAATGTAATGATGATGGTTGAATTAAAAAAACGTATAAATCAATGCATGTAGATCGGTCAGAAAACTAGTCCAACATCCTGACTATGAAAATGTGAGTTTCAAGTAATCCTTTACTACACGAAGCAAACAGTGACAGTTAGCAACACAATACATTTTTTAACAGTAAAACTTTATTATAAATACAATACAAACTGGAAAATCCCGCGGAGATTGGTTGACTGTGTTAGAGGCTGGCCGATGACGTCGTCTTCTTGCTGGTCTTCATAAGATACATTTCATGGTTTACACTACCCTGCTCATAAGAGAGGTGAATGGAGGGTGCGGGGTCGTTGCTAGGCCGTTTGTCATGTGCAGGCACATCCCACACAAATAGTTCTCCCCTGACCTTGGGCAAAGTATCTACTGAAACTGCCTGCCTCTGTATATACAGTGTTATGTGCACTTAAAAATGGTGAATGAATGTGAAGTTACTAAACATACAAAAGTGTATAAGTTTAAAAAGCACAAGAGTACAAAATTAAGATTTATTCTCACAGAAACCAGAAATCTTGATGCAATTTTCACAGTTTTCAGCTCAGACTCCTGCCTGACCAGGTTCAGTTGCAAAGCTTTTGGTTTAGAAGTGGTAAGTGTGCTGATTTCATTTGCTGTAGAAATGAAGCTAAACATGGTAACATCGATCTCCATGCTGCATTGGCCAAAAGTAAACAAAACTGACAGCTGGGCGTGTGCCATGCCCATATAGGTAGATATAGAGTAAATGAACAGGGCGGTGCATGCATGCCCATGTAGATCTGACCAGTCAGAGCAGACTAGGATTTTTGCGAAGGGGGGTAGATGTCAAAACCAACCTTTTGAGCTAGAGAGCAGAAGAGGCTGGAAAAGGCGATGAAGAAATGGGAAATGGTAGAAAACTAATGTTTTTTTTTAACAATAAACCATTAAAACCTTTTCTAGTAGACCTCGGAAATACACATTTAAACCCGGGTTTTTGCATAATATGTCCCCTTTAAATTCAGGAATGTTGTTTTTAAACTGTTGGACTGTTTTCCTCTACAGTTCTTCCCAAAGTGGTGTGCCTCACCCCATTATTGCTTGTGAAGACTGAACCTTACCGTTACTGAGCAGCACGTCATGGTATGTCAGTGGTCGCTGTGGCCCATGCCACAGGCCGATACACAATCTTGGCGTCTCTCGCTCCCTTGCTGGCCTCACTTTAGCTTCGTCAGGTGAAGACACGACTATCTTTTCATTCCGCGTCATCCATTGCACCCATAATCAGGGACATTTTATTAGGAGTTTGCATAATCCAGTTGAAATTCATCAAGCTAGTCAAATGTTTTAGACAACATAAGGAGCACCTCTTTAATTTAGTTATCCCCTCTATCTTGATAGGCAGTGGTATTTTTATCAAAAGGCACATACACGCGTCAATGCACTACAGGCATACATTTAACCCAAATAAAAAGGTTAACGAGTGAGTTGAAAATACAAGCACATTCATGACCTTAAATCTACAAAATTAAACCTGCAAGGACATGCCATTTGCTTCATGAATCTGACCGATAAAAAATGCTTTTACTTTGGTGGCTCAGTAACTTTAGACAAAATAATATTCAAACTTATTCTCATAAAATCTTTATCTTAAAAATAAAACCAGAAATAGTTTAAAAACCTCTTTTTCTGTGAAGAGAGTTCCCAAACGTCATGCAAAGAAAAACAAAAAAGGTAAAAAGCTGAACCTTTATCCTGGAAATTCACATCTCAAAAATACAATTTGTCACTTTATGTGTTTGGTCTGCTGATCAATGTCCATCCATATTTCACCATAAGTCCCGAACAGCCAGGAAAAGTTCTTGAGGTTACTTAGCAGCTGTATTCACTGCATGTCCTGACTTATCATAAGCTACATCTGCAGGCACATGCTAACCTTGTTACATCAAAGAATCTCTCTATTGACTGAGTTAACATTAAAGCTTGCTCCCCAGGTTCATCACCAGTAAATACATTAAAGTAGGTCCACACATCAGCCTTCATCTGTTCTGTGATGAGCATTTGGAGGGTTGAAATGTTGTGTGAACCTCATTAATTTTTTGGTTATTTATGAATGAAATATTATTTATGTCACTGTTTGTTCTTCCCAGTGTGTACTTTAGTATATGACGAGAGGTAGAGGTCACCACAGTCCTAGTCATAGTGTAAGCTGGTTGGTGGAGTTGGGTTGCAGCTCTGTACATGGATCTGGGAGAGGCCGAGGACACATTCTGCTCTGCTCCTAGCTCTCCTCCTCTTCAGCTTTCACTTTCTCTGACTTGGTCTTAAACTTCAGGCCATGTCCTGTCAACCGCAACACATACACATTAGTGGTTATTAGTCAATTTCTCTCTTTTTATTAATTACTTGGCATCAACTATCACAGTCCTACAGAACTTTGTGGGCTGATTTACCACAACAAAAAAAAACACATCCAGGTGATGACTTTTGGCCAGGCAGTGCCTGTATTCAACCAAGCAAATAGACAAGAGCCCATCATTGGATGAAAACAGCAGTGATTAATATGTTTCAGTTGGCAACAAGTTATTTAACCCTAACTGATGCAGTGAATAACTTTGTGCCTTTAAACAACCATGTGAGAAGACTTGTCTTCGAAAAGAGGTTACTCGGTTTCAGAAGGGTCAAATTCACAATGGATATCACAATGGACATTTACAAGATGGAAAAGATAACAGCATTTGTCAATCATAAATCGGAGCAATTTACCTCACTTTAAAAAGTGGATTCACTATGTAATGCCCCAAAGGCCTGATGTAGTTTTTTTTACTGATCATTAGTTATTTTACAAAGAAACAGACTACTCCCCAAATGTTCATAGTTCTTTTTACCTTCATTTTATTTCTATAATGTATTGTGTCGGTATGTGTGTACTTTTGAGAGACAATTTTCAGTTTTTACCATTCATATTACAATGTTGAGCACACACAGTAGCTATCAAAAATGCTGTGGAAACTGTGAACTTCGTGAACTGTGAAGTAACCCACTAGAAACAACAGGACAATTGACCTCCTGTATGCAAATGTAAAGGATGCATACAGGGTCACCCCCCTCCCCAAACTTAGGAAGTCGGACCACAACCTGTTTTACCTGCAGCCACAGTACAATCCCCTGGTGCAGAGGCAGTCTGTCACAAAACGCTCCTTCAAGGCCAGGACACACCGGCGCGATAATGCTCGGAGAGTCTGGAGGGGGCGGGGACACAAATCTGTTTGGTGTGTTCGGTGACGTCGGCCGTCGTAGGGCTTCTTTTCAGCCGATTCAACATGTTCAATCGGCATCGGGCAGTCTTTCAGTCGGAGCAATTTGATTGGTGGAGGGCTAGCGAGTTCAGCGAGTACTCACATGCATCAACCCTTCTTGACTGCTCGACACCATGCTCAACACTCTCTGATAAAAATTGTGCTCTTTATGGTCTAGAGAGCTGTCCCATCATTTCCGGCTGCCGTATTTTTTTGGGCCACAATATAGATTAGCGCCGCCTGCTGTTATGGAGACATTACGTCCCGCGCAAGCGCAGAGCGTACGGAAAGTCATTAGTCATTAGCTGCCTGAATCGGCAGACTCCATTTTCGGGTGACGGTCGGTAGTCGGACCGGTGTGTCCTGGACTTTAGGAGATGGTCTCCTGAAATAGAGGATGCCCTCAGAGACTGCTTCCAAACCACAGACTAGAGTGTACTACTGGGTCCACACGGTGAGGACATAGAGGGCTGACACACTGTCAGACAGACTATCTGAACTTCTGCACAGATGTAGTCGCCCCTACTAGGACTGTTCGCTGCTATCCAAAGAACAAGCCTTGGGTGACGTTTGATGTCAAAACTGTCCTCAATAAGAAGATGACGCCTTCAGGAGCAGAGACAAGGAGTCCATGAAGACAGCACAGCGTGAGCTGAAACTGTGCTTGAAGGACGCAAAGGAGAAAGGTGGAACACAAACTGATGGAGAACAATATGAGGGAGGTCTGGGATGGTGTGAAAATCATCACAGGCCACAAAGATAAAAACAGCACAGAGGGAGAGGGCAAACCAGCTTAACATCTTTTTCAAGAGGTTTGACCAACCACCTCCCCTCCCACCCAGCCAAGGCACCAACATAATGGCACCCTCACTTTCACCACCATCATGTGATCCTCCCCTCCCCCTCACCACTGCAGACCGCTCTCCATCCCCCTCTAACTTATCTCTCCTCAAAACACCCCAGCAGACCCTCCTCCCTGCACTATTAGTGCTGACCAGGTCAGAGGAGAACTGAGGAAGCTTCGCCCAAAGAAAGCAGCTGGCCCGGATAATGTGTGCCTACGGCAAATGAAGACCTGCGCTGCTGAACTTGGGGAGCCGCTGCATCATGTCTTCAACCTCAGCTTACAACTAGGGAGAGGGCCCACCCTCTGGAAGACATTCTGCATAGTTCCGATTCCGGAAAAAAAACAGACCTAGCGAGCTGGATGACTTCTAACCAGTGGCACTCACATCACATCTGATGAAGACCCTGGAGCGCCTCCTTCTCAGACGCCTCAGGCCTCAGGTGCAGCACGCTCAGGACCCACTACATTTTGCCTACCTGACAGGGGTTGGTGTGGAGGATGCCATCCTGTATCTTATACACCAGGCCCACAAGGGGGCGGGCACTGTCAGGAATCTGTTCCTAGATTTCTCAAGTGCTTTCAATACAATCCAGCCCCATATATTACAAGACAAGACAACACATTAAGAAGTAGGGCTGGGCGATACATCAAATATATGCAATATATCGCGAGATTTTCTCCAAAGGATGTATAAAATGACCCCATCGCGACATCGAATACAAACTGGCACATAATGTGGTTATTTTTGCCGCCGCCGGCAAACTCGCTGGTGTTCACTTCTCGCTCTTTCCTGTGGCTCTCTGCCTCACAGCCTTGCATGCATTGGCAACTCACTCACTCCCCCCTCCCACCCAGATTCTCCTGGGCGCACACCTGTGACGTAGTCTGCAGTGCGCGCTGTATGTGTGTTTACTTTTGCTTTTACCGCTATCTGAAAACTACGAGAGGGGGAGAATAAAAGACGAGACGGCCTCTTACGACAGGCGAACGAACAGGCAAGGGGGAGGGGGGGGGGGGGGGGGGCGCTGCCTGGTCCTTCTTTATAGGTCCATGCTTATGAGAGGAAGGCTACATCCGGGCTACACAAGTGAACGCGCGCCTGGGGGCGGACCATGGGGCGGACGATTGCTCCGACTTCACGTTGAGTGTTTGGTCCGACGTCACACAACAACGGCGGCACATTTATTATGGGCAGCCTCTTATAAAAAGTCCATGGCAGCACCAAGGGAGGTGCACACTGTTCATTGTGAACAATGAACTAAAAGTCTATGAAAAGTAAATGTGCCTGTATTTTTTAATAAAATAAAACATTATTATGGAGCAAAACCTGTTCTGCATGTAAAGTGATGCTGCTATCTTCAGGGGGTTAGTGGTCATAAACAATTAGTAAGTGGCTGTAATGAGTCATAGTTAGTGTCCCCACTTTACAGATTAACAGAAGATGGAAAAATACAAATATGTTTACAAATAAAATAGTGCTGGATCCATTGTATGGGAGTGGTGAAGGATGTGGAATAATCAATAAAATGTGCAAACTGTTTGCCATGTGCACGTTTCAAATTGTTCCAATAGAAATCACTAAAGAATATAAACAAGATGTTGTTTCATGTCATGTATCGTTAGTGCAGACACATTTTGCAGGGACTATTTAAAATCATATTACTGGTGTGATGTTATTCAAAAAATAAATTAAATTGAGCATTTATTATGTGCTTCAGAGGAGATTTGAAATATATCGAGATATATATTGTGTATCGAGATATAGTCCAAAAATATTGAGATATTGATTTTAGCCCATATCGCCCAGCCCTATTAAGAAGGCAAGAAATTCCATAATTAAACTCTTGACAAGGCACCCATTAATTGAAAACAATTCCAGGGGCCTCATTTATTAAGGCTGCTGCGCACACAAAACTTGCTTCAAACCGGGAGAAACGTGCGTAAGCGTGTATGCAGAGAAGTTTATGTATTCCCACGCCAACTTTCGACCATGCGTAGAGCTCCTGCAAGGTTTTCCTGACTCTGGGAATCAGTAACGCTCGATGGTCACACGACGAAATAAAGCTTAGCCATCACAAAAACACACATGAGTAATTGTGGAAAAACTAGTTTTGTTCAAAGTTAAGGCCAACAAATATGAATTAAACTATATATTTTGTAAGATAAAATAATGTTATGAATTCAGCAAATTATAACATGCATATCTTTTATATAACATTTCACCCAGAAAGTTTAAACTATTCTGGAGTTGTTGGAAATGTGTGGATCTCATGGGAGGGAATCAATTCTCTGGAATAGACTCTAATGCATTATTACACTTCTCACAACATATTTTATATAGGTCCATGTAGGCTAATAATGAGACTATAATGAGTGTGCCAATCATGATACTGTAATCAGCGTGCGAGTGTGTGTGTGTGTGTGTGTGTGCGTGCACCAGTTACTGCAATAGATCTCTGCAATATTGAATGAGAAGGTGCGTCCAAACTTTTGACTGGAACTGTATACCCTTCTTTCAATGTGGGCTACCAATCAGACTTGAAAAAAGAAGTTGGAAAACATGTGTCCCGTTTACCAAAACTTCAGCCACAACCCCTCCGTAAATCCAATAATATTTCTTCAGAACTCGTCAGCTGAATGTATGGGCAGAGATTTGTGTCAGTAGAACTTGAATTTGAATTGATCGACTTGAATATGAATTGATCAACCTGCATTTGAATTATTGATACTTGAATTCGAATTTATACACTTGAATATGAATTATCCATTTGAATTTGAATTAATTATACTTGAATCTGAATTTTCTCCACTTGAATCTGAATCAGCTAATACAAGTTCAAAATTCAAGTTTTCAAATTCAAGTAGAAAAAATTCAGATTCAAGTAGAGAAAATTCAGATTCGAGTAGAGATGTGCACATCCGGGTTCTTTGAGGAAGAGCAATCGAGTGCAGATCTCTGATCCTAGGCTACAGCGTCCGGGCGGTGACCGTTATTTAACGTTCAGGAAATATAAAGTCATAAATTAGTTTGTTTAATCATCGTCTGTGTTTTTGACCTCTTGTTTTATAATCGAAGTATCTTTTAGAACACTAATCACGTTTCAGTAATTAAAGTTAAGTTATTAATTCAGTTATAATATCGCCAATAGGCTATATCAATGAAAACAGACGGTCAAACAGCATCCAAATGAGCTAAAATCCTAAATACAATAAACAGTAACATGGCAAACTTATTTTTAGGTAAGCTAATTGATTATTTATTCATTTCTTCACACGTTTACATGTTTAGAGGCGAAGGATTCCTCCGACGCTCTCTGTCCGGCTTATCAGACAGCACTCAGCTGTCTGTCAGTTGAGCTGGACAAGCAAACGTAAAATCATCAGGAAATGATAAAAACATCCCGATGGAGATTTATATGGAGTGATTTTGCTTTAACTGTCCTACAGGGTCGCGTTGTGACAGTGACACTCTTTCTTCAGTCGGAGCTACAGCGTAAAGTGAAAACAAACTCAGAGTAGGTCAAATCACCTATCCAGTAGACCCACGGCGTATGTTGCTGCAGAAACTGTTAGTTTCCACTAACTCAGAGCGAACAAACTCTGGGTTGCCTCAAAACCACCTGAAACAGACCCCAGTTCTTCAGACAATGTAGCCTATGAATACTGGCATTGTGAGTTAAAAAAAAAATACTAAAAACGATGCCCTTTGAAACACATAGGCCTAGGCCTAATTTATTTAACTGTTCCCGATATGACAACTGTACGTGCAGTCATTCATAAACGCTTAGGCTACAATAAATAAGAGATGAATATAAATGGGACGTTGGAAGTAATAGGGGTGCGGCCGCACCCCCTCTCCGCCCCCCTACACTTTGCCCTGTGCTCCCGCGATTGCTCTGTAAACAGTCTCATAGCCTATGTCCTCTTTCCCATCTCCTGCTCCCTCACATCAACTTGACAGAGCATAAATATGTATACACTATAATATATATATATAGCGTATGGGCTATATACTGTATAGGCTACAGTATATGCCCGTCGCATTTCTTCTCCGTGCCCAGGACAAGATTACGTTTGTGCCCCGCCTTCCCATGCGCACTTCGGTAGAGTCAGAGTGCTGAGGGGTGCGCACTAATGAGCATCAGGTGATCATTAAAAATCCAGGTTAATGGCACAAAGCAGTAAACTAGATAACTTCAACATAGTCACTATACGTTCCCTCTGTCTGCTAAGCGCAGGGGGGAGGGAGAGAGAGAGAGAAAGAGAGACGCAAGGACGGATTAACATGACCACGGGCCCTGGACACAAACCAGTCATGGACCCCTACCAACACGTAAATACACGCACTAGCACGCCGTGCAATCCACAATCACACACATTATAATGCAGCGCACGGCCTAGAGAGAGAAAGAGAGAGATAGAGCGAAATACAATTCTATAAAGTCTCTCTGGTGCTGCGCAAGAGAAAGAGAGTCTTTGCGCCGGAGCCTACTAGACAGTTTGATTGGGGCAGAGACACCGCGCTAAGCGCGCGAGCAGATTTTTTTTAGCCTTTGTAAGATCTCTGCGCCTGCTTTTTGGCCCACCCTTGCCCCCCCTCGGAGCCTACACTCAATGTCTAAGCGAAGCAGCGCGTCACCCGGTGAAACGCTGTGTTGATGTCGTTCACAGTGAGACAGACACACTCTGTGGTTTAAAACTAAATGATCACAGGGGATTCCTGCACGTTAACGGGTGTCGAGGGGACAGGCTCCGCGATCTGATTGCATGTCCCGAGCCTGGATACCCCAATCTCACTGCCGACTAACTGTAAAGTGAAACAACCGCCTCGCTCGTTACACTGGTACTGGTGCGTAAAGGGAACGCACAGTTGGCAAACTCTCCTCACTACAACTGCCACAGCAGAAAAGCCACTGTAGGTCGATCGCTTTGTCGATTCGTGCCTCTGACACGTTGACTCGCAACATAATGAGTCGAGGCTTTGATTTCAGTGGGGATGTGGAGCTCTTTGGCCATTTCCCGTGCCTTTTTTTCTCTAGACACATCGTTCTCTCTCCAAGCGCACACACGCTTGTCCCGGCCGAATATAAGACCCCGAATATAAAACAACCCGACTTTTTACGACCCATTCCCAGGGTGGAAACCCCCGTCAAATTGTTTTAAAAAAAAAAAAATAAAAATCAAGGGCCCCCCTATTGGCCAGGGCCCTGGACATGTGCCCACTTTGCCCATGCGGTAATCCGTCATTGCTGACAGGATGCAATGTTCACCTGCGCACCTGCTCCTCCAAGGAGAGATGACAGCGAGAGCGATCACAGCGGGGCACAATAATAAAGTCACACATCAGAGTTCGGTTTATTCGCACTAGGTCTACTGTTCATTTGCACTGAAGAAAGGTGTTTGGTGAATACAAATTCACCAGAATGCAGGAAATTAAGCATAATGCTCCAAAAAAAAAACAGCTGAGTGCTGTCTGATAAGCCGGACAGAGAGCGTCGGAGGAATCCTTCGCCTCTAGATTCAAGATTCAAGATTCAAGATGGTTTATTTTGTCATTGTACCAAAACAACGATAATCTTTTTACAGTTATACCCCTATAGGCTTGAGTGGTCAGGATGTGTGTGCTATGTGTTTACGTGTGTGTGTGTGTGTTCCATGAAGCTATCTCTGTCCAGACGTAGTGGCAGTCTGCAGCCTTGGAGACGGCCTCGTGGCCCGGTCACAGATAGAGTTCACAGGAGAGTAGGTGAGGGACTGTGGGGGTAGAGCGTCTCTTTACATAAACATCCCGGAGAGAGAAGAGATTGCACCGCCGCCAAGGACGTTGCAGGGAGCCGAATTGTGAGATTGTGATTTGTTTTGGTTGAGACTAGGCGCTGGAATGAAGCCTGTCTTGAGAGTCACTGGTACCATATTATCCTCCGAAATCCAATGGCCTAAATCCAAGTGCTTGCGGCCCGTTAATGGCATCCATGATCGAATCAACTTTCCGAATAAGTCCAGGAATCACTTCCAGCTTGCGATTCACTTCTCTTATCACTTGAGTCTGTGCATTAACGGCCTGGCACAAACCCTCAAAAACGGGCAGCTGTGCCATTGCCCGATTTGCTGCCAACGCCTTATTACCGTTGCGGTAAATCAGGAATCCGCCAACTCCAATCAGCAGGAACCCTGATACCAGAAGCCCAATAGTGTAGATATATTCGGCGTCCTCAATGGAGAGTATTGCTAGACACATCTGGTTCCAGCCACTCCACCCGTCCCAGGTGTATCCAACAGTAAAGGTTCCATCAGGGCAAGTGGCATCTCCTTTGCCACCTTTTCTCGTTGAGAAAATTTGGTCAATTGCAGAGAGACCCCAGTTAATCAGATCCATAATTTAGGTTTTCGGATGTGGATGTACAGAGAGGCTCAGGATCGACAGAGACAACACGAGACAGAGAGCAGAGCAGGATAGATAAGGGTCGGGAGGGAAGAGAAAATGCGACCGCCTTCCTTCAGAGCCAGACAAGAAATATGTAAACATGTGAAGAAATGAATAAATAATCAATTAGCTTACCTAAAATTAAGTTTGCCATGTTACTGTTTATTGTATTTAGGATTTTAGCTCATTTGGACGCTGTTTGACCGTCTTGTTTTCATTGATATAGCCTATTGGCGATATTATAACTGAATTAATAACTTAACTTTAATTACTGAAACGTGATTAGTGTTCTAAAAGATACTTCGATTATAAAACAAGAGGTCAAAAACACAGACGATGATTAAACAAACTATGAAATTATGACTTTATATTTCCTGAACGTTAAATAACGGTCACCGCCCGGACGCTGTAGCCTAGGATCAGAGATCTGCACTCGATTGCTCTTCCTCAAAGAACCCGGATGTGCACATCTCTACTCGAATCTGAATTTTCTCTACTCGAATCTGAATTTTCTCTACTTGAATCTGAATTTTTTCTACTTGAATTTGAATTTTTTCTATTTGAATTTGAAAACTTGAATTTTGAACTTGTATTAGCTGATTCAGATTCAAGTAGAGAAAATTCAGATTCAAGTATAATTAATTCAAATTCAAATGGATAATTCATATTCAAGTGTATAAATTCGAATTCAAGTATCAATAATTCAAATGCAGGTTGATCAATTCATATTCAAGTCGATCAATTCAAATTCAAGTTCTACAGACACAAATCTCTGCCCATATGAATGTGCCTTTGACAATATTTATTTAACAATAACAGAACACACAGCTAAGCTTTTCTCAGATTTATTGTATATTAACACACAAAGTGTGTTTAGTAATGTGTTGCAAAATCACCCCACCCTTCAATTTGGTGATAAAATAATCAGTTTACAGTCAAAAACCACACAGCACTTGTGAAGTATGCTGGCACTGTTATCCCTCTGTGTGTGTGTGTGTGTGTGTGTGTGTGTGTGTGTGTGTGTGTGTGTGTACCTGGACAGTCGGCCACTTCTTTGTAGGCCTTCTTCTTACAGCAGGCTCGACAGAGGTTGAAAACACATTTATTTCCCTGCAGAGTGATACAAAGTGGTATGAAGCACCAACATACTGACGTCCATTAAAAGTGAAATAGCATTTTGCCCTTTGATTACTCTTGATTTTAGTAAAGACAAGAGGAGATTGATACAAAATATTACAAAATGGCGAGTTTGAATCATAACGTTTTGGTCACTGTTTGAAAAAAAAGGAGGCCATTGTTACAACAGACTACACAGTGACAGTGCAAGCTATGATATTGATAATTTATATTGGTAGAGGAAACAAATATTCAAACAGTTGCTGAGTAAACAGTAAGATGACTGGGACATGTGTGGAGACAGGAGTAGGCCTAATTGGAAGATGATGGATGTTGTCTGAATGCTATGTGGCTGAGGTACTGCTAGCCTACTGGAAAATCCACTTACTCTCACTACTATCACAGCAAGGAGAGTGCACAAATTAAACCAGGTTACATCCTTTACTGTCAAACTGGAAAATAACAAATTCATTTTTTGTGTGTGTGTGTGTGTGTGTGCGTGCGTGCGTGCGCAACACATTACAAACTACAAGTCCAGCAACCTCACCAACGGTAATGCCTCGCTGGCTAAGGAGCTAAACATCCTATTTGCACCACCCCATCCAGCAGCCCCCAGGCCCATGAGATGAAGCGCCTCACTAAGGGCTTGAACCCTAGAGATGCCGCTGGACCATATAGTGCAGGGGTGGGCAATTAATTTCCCCAAAGGGCCACATCAGAATCAGGGACTGTTGTGGAGGGCCGGACCAAAAGGCTCAACTCAATTCTGGTCAATATTAGTCGTATCTTTTTATAAAAAGAAGTAAAGTATATGGTTTTGATAAGCTGCAGTAAATGTTATGGCAAAGAAAAAGCCATGAAAATGCCAACATTATACCACTTAATCAACATTTACCATAGCAATTGTGAACAAAACGTGCAAGAAGCAGGGGAACCTTGGCCATAATTCCCAACCTAGAGACCTGTTATTCCGAAACCGAAGGTGAAGGGTTTGGAGGTTCACCCCCAGAAAATGTGAGCTTAAAAGCCATTGTTTCCTGCATTATAAAATAATGAAAATAACAAAATAAAAATAAGTATCCTACACTGCAACACAATTTTTGTTCATTATTATCTATTACTTGTATTGTCCTCTGTACAGGATACAACAATCCACCTAGCAGATCCTGCCCCACACACTCCCATTACATTTTTATTATTATTATTGGGCTATTATTTACATTTTAAGTTTAAATGTCCCAATCTGGTAAACTTTGAGAGGAAGTTTAAATCTGATGATTTTTGTGCTCTGTAAACAACTGTCTCCTGTGTGTGCTGCATGTCTTGTAGTCTATAATTTGGAGATAATGGCTGACATTTAGCCTTCTGGGAGCTGGATTTTCTACAGAAATATGAATATAAATAAGTTAGGCACTAAAATATAAAATATAAAGGGGTGTGTCCTGCGTGACCTGTTTGTTCGCCCGTTACAATCGCGCACCCCTCTCGTACATCCACACCTCCACACAGAAGTAGGAGAGGGGAGAGACACACACAGCCAACCTCCACACTCGTTGGGAATCGGCGCTCGGGGAGGGGGGAGGAGGGATAATATCAGACAAGTGAACGTATAAGCAGGTTGTCTGTCTGATATTATCGCCCCCTTCCCCTTCCCGAGCGCCGATCCTCGAGTGCGGAGGGTGTAGCTTGCGCTGAGTCACTTTCTTGCAGCTCACGGCAGCGCACTTAAACAGCGCACATACAAGCTTCAGCTTCTTCTCCTTTTTTTGAATTGCGATTTACAACCAGTGAAGAGTAAGCTGCATACGCTCGCGCAAAATATAAACTCGCCTTCAAAATAAAAGCAATGCCGTTGTATTCCATGCATGATTTAATTTTTTTTTTTTACGTTTGATTCTTAATTTTCCACTGACCTCCCGCGGGCCAGTCAAAATCAGCCAGCGGGCCGGATGTGGCCCGCGGGCCACACAATGCCCAGGTCTGATATAGTGTGACGGGGAGAGTGCTGGGAGACTGAGCTGACGAACTGGCTGATATCTTCACTGATAAATTCAACCAGTCCCTGTCCCAGTGCACAATCCCACCCTGCCTGAAGTCCTCCACAATCATCCCTCTACCAAAAAAGACTACTGTCAGCAGCCTCAACGACTACCGGACCGGTGGCCCTTACACCAGGAGTGTCAAACTAATTTTGGTTCAGGGGCCACATACAGCCCATCTGATCTCAAGTGGGCCGGACTGGTAAAATAACCAACATCTTTCAGTACTATGCTTTATCATTCAGCCTACATTTGTAGCCTACATAATCAAGGATAACAAGAGATCTACAGTCCCCTCCAGAATTATTGGAACAGTGAGGCCAATTCCTTTATTTTAGCTGTAGACTGAAACATTTGGGTTTGACACCAAAAGATGAATATGAGACAAGAGATCAACATTTCAGCTTTCATTTTCAGGTATTTACATCTGGATCTGATACACAGCTTAGAAGATAGCATTATTATTAAAGGAACACCACATTTTTAGGTGAGCAAAAGTATTGGAGCAGATAAACTTTAAATACATTTAAGTGAATAAAACTTAATATTTTGTCGCAAATCCTTCGCTTGCAATAACTGCATCAAGCCTGTAACCCAGTGGTTTTCAAACTGTGGAGGGGCGCGGGGGCGCGGATGAATATCTGAAAAAACTAAAGAAAAAAAAACATATATAAATATTTTTTATTTTGTTATTTTGTATTTTGTTTTTGATATTAACATCATATTACGCTATCATACAAAAAAAGGAATACAATGTTTTGGTCTAGAATAGTTAATAGCCTAATAATTGAATCAGATCATCTGGGAGATAATCCGAGGTTAATTTACCACGTCACGTTCACTTCCTAGCACAGTGTGTATTGAGTTTATTTAAAAACATTTGGAAATGGGGCTGCCCTCAGTTGCCCATGCACTATGTATGGTCTATAGCCTATTTCAGCCTTATCTGTGGAAATAAAGATAGCTGGACCATAGATAGTAAATAATATGGATGTAGCATCCGGGCTGACCTCAGTTATTCACACGGCATCCAATAATCCTGGTTTGTGCACTTCGTCATCTTGTGAGATTTTTACTCCGCCTCACTACTCTTGCAGAAAAGGGGAATCGACGTCAGGTCGGGGGGGAGGGAGATAGCTGACGTAATACCTCCGAGGTAAAGTGAGGGACAACGGGCGGAGAGCTGTCACTCAAGAGATCGCGCCAATACATTTTAACCTCCAAAAGAATAAAAACTAGCGTGGGCCAAAAAAATTCACCCCCCTCAGTGTTGTCATGGAGATATGACCTAAACATACAGACTAAAATGGTTTCGTGGCCCAGGCTGTAAATAGGTTTAATAAGACTTTGAAAACGGCCTATCTAACAAGTGAGTCAAAGAAAAACTGCTCGTCTTGGCGCCACCCCCAGTGGCACTTTCTGGTTACTACAGTTGTAGGTCACTTCCTTATTGGATGCCGGTAAAAATCGCTGAGGTTGGGGCTTGAGCTGGACAAGAGTTCCTCTGCTTCATTCCTCTCACTGCATTTAAATTAGAGGTGGGCATAGATTAATTTTTTTTAATCGAGATTAATCTCATTGAATTTTGGAATTAATCTATATTAATCTAGATTAAAATGGCTCATTTGAATTCATTCATAATATGTGTGTGCTCCCTAAATAATGACTCAAAGTAAGTCTTTGAGAACGTGTTTCTCAAGCCAGGTGGCTTTCATTTCGTCATCAGAACGAGTGTCTAATTATTGCGAACAAATAATATTCTAACAATTTAATCAGATATAAGGCTAAAAATCACAACATTGCACTGTTTTTTGTGCTTAAAAAAAACGAAAAAACAAATTTGTTGGGTATAGGCTATAACAGAAAATAAAGCCATTAATTTTGTGCTTCAAGTGAAACATTAAATATTATTTTTACATAAATAATAAAGTCCTTATAAACTTTTCAAGAAGCTGGACTAGAGTGACTATTGGACAGGCTTTATAGGTCCATGGCTTTTACCTGTGGGACAGCGCTTCACCTAACAGCTGGCTGCAACACCAACCTACAGTCTATTGTGCGACGGAGAGCTAGTTATCATTAGCATCAGCGTTAGCCGACATCACGGCAACAGCTGAATAATGTAACACATTACACAAGTTACACTACATGAAAACAACGGGCTGTAGACGCTAGAGTTATAATTGCGTGTAGGAAACATTGTTGAGACTGGAATTTCGTACCACAGCGGCCGTTCCATAATACAACACTCCCTTTAGCAATGGCTGAATATAAGACCTCCCTGTTCTGTGTATCTGCGGGAGCGAGTGGCATTAATAACTTAAAAACAGTAAACGTTTAACATGATTACGTGCTTTTAAATGCTTTAATCATATGCCGAATTTATAAACAGACCATATTATTAACAATAAATTAAGTTATGTACATGTCAGAGTTACGTACATGGATACATTCATAAGTAAACATTGAATAGACAGATTTGTGAAGAGGGTTTGGCGCTGTGTGTTACATTAGCGATCCTGCAGCCAGGTTCTACTTTTCACGGCAGTAGTTTGGTCTTTAGATGTCGCCAAACCAAAATTCCTCCCTAGTTCTGCTTTAATTTCAACCGTGTTGTTTCCCTTTGCCTTGGAAATTGAATTTCACCAAAATAATGGCGAATTCCGTGACATTCCGTGTTTAACAGTAGATTCCGTTTTTATTGCCCAATTCCGTGATTCCGTCCGTGTTTTCTTTATCGCGGAAATCATAGGGCCCTACATCCGCGCTAAAATTCGCAACCCAACTTTGAGAATAGTGTTGTAAGAGTGGCGTAGCCCTTTTTGGGAATAGGGCATCTCACGCACCGTGAGATGCGTGTGCGCAGGTGGTGTGTGTCGTGGGCAAGTGATGGAGAGAGAGAGCGGCGGGTGTGTGAGAGAAGCTTCGCTCCTGCAATAAAGGCTCCTCAAGTGTCAACAACGGCCCCCGGCTATTATTACCCGACCAGAGAACACACGGAAGGGGGTTCACCCCGACGGCGAACAGCCATCGGCCCTGGAGGGAACCATCTCCCCTGAGCCGAACAGGAGGTGGAATAAGAGATTAACGGCGATATTTTTTTTTATCGCCGATAAGAGTCTCGCGTTAACACAGCACGTTAACGCCGATAACGGCCCACCACTAATTTAAATGCATTCACTATATTACAGAGAAATATGTCTTGTTAAAGAAAAAGAGCACCAAGACCAACCCAGAGGACTCTGCATAATATTATATCCGCTGAAATTTGTTCTCTGAGTGGGGGCTCACTCTCTCACACTTTGAAAACCCCTTCTGTAACCCATTGACATCACAACACTTTTGCATTCTTCTTTTGTGACGCTTTCCCAGGCTTTCACCGCAGCCTCTTTCAGTTGCTGTTTGTTTTGGGGGGTTACTCCCTTCGGTCTCCTCTTTAGCAGGTCAAATGCATGCTCTATAGGGTTTAAGTCTGGAGATTGACTTGGCCAGTCTAAAACCTTCCACTTCTTACACCTGATCAACTCCATCGATGTTTTTGCAGTGTCTTTTGGATCATTATCTTGCTGCATGATGGAGGATCTTCCAATCAGTTTGGTTGCATCTTTCTTTATACTGGCAGACAAAATGTTTCTGTAGACTTCTGAGTTCACTTTGCTGCTGCCATCATGTGTTACTGTGTTGTTGTTAAGATTATTATCATTATTCTTCATTGATGATGTAACACATGATGGCAACAGCAAAATTAATCTCCAGAAAAAATCTCCAAAAAAAATTGTCAACCTCCAGACTTAAATCCTATAGAGCATGCATTGTACCTGCTAAAAAGGAGACTGAAGAGAGTACCCCCAAAACAAACAACTGAATGAGGCTGTGGTGAAAGCCTGGAAAAGCATCACAAAAGAAGAATGCAAACGTTTTGTGATGTCAATGGGTCACAGGCTTGATGCAGTTATTGCAAGCGAAGGATTTGCGACAAAATATTAAGTTGTATTCACTTTAATTTATTTTAAGTCTCTCTGTTCCAATACTTTTGTTCACCTAAAAATGTGGTTCTCCTTTACAAATAATGCTGTCTTCTCAGTTGTGTATCAGATCCAGATGTAAATACCTGGAAATGAAAGCTGAAATGTTGATCTATTGTCTCGTATTAATCTTTTAGTGTCAAACCCAAATGTTTCCAGTCTACAGCAAAAATAAAAGAATTGGCCTCACTGTTCCAATACTTTTGGAGGGCACAACACATTTATTCACAGAGAGGCCAATGGAATTGAAATAAAATGCATTTCACTTCATCAACAACTGGTTTATTTGTATACAGGTGCTGTGCAATTATTGTGGACAATAGGCCTACTGTGATGTCTATAATTTATTAATCGTTATAATTAGGCTACTTGCTTGATTTCTTTTTAAATACTGAGGTTATTCGTTGTTTTGGAACATGTATTTCCCAATTTAAAACATAAAAATAAAGCAGCATTGAAAGTTCTGAAAATAAATCTTGTAGGCCTACACTTGCATGCTGTTTCAAAATAACTTAATAGTTGAAATAATAAATACAACGTTTTTTTCTCCTTCAATAAATAAATGCCTTTCTCCAAATTTCAAAGACAGTAACAGTGTGGCACTTCTGTAAACTTACTGAAAGGTGCCTGGTCCATCACTCTCATGCATTCATCAGACTTTTCTCTGCGCTGTCTGAGCTGTTCATACCATAGATAGTATATAAAATGGATGTAGCATCCGGGCTGACCTCAGTTATTCACACAGCATCCAATTCTCCTGGCTTATGTGCGTTGCCATCTTGTGAGATTTTTACTCAGCCTCACGTCGGGGGGAGGGAGATACGCCCATCTAGCTGACGTATACCTCTGAGGCAAAGTGAGGGACAACGGGTGGAGAGCTGTCACTCAAGAGATCGCGCCAATACATTTTATTTATTTATTATTCTTTCGGACAATTCCACACAATACACAATTTTCTCTTGCAAATATTCATACATCATACTTTGTGTTGTCCGAAGGGAGACGGAAGAAGCCAAAGGCTTATCAGGTCCCGCCCCCATTTTCATCAAATTCGGATTCAGATACACAGTTACTGTTACAGAAAATAAAACAAAAAACATTTTTATATATATATAGCTATATATATATATATATATATATATATACATATACCCATACAATTTTTTTTTTTTTTTTTTTTTTTTTTTTTTTTTTAAGAATCTGCAGTCCAATACACAGTCAATTTTAATCTAATTGCTTCAGCTTTTAAGATCAGTTCAGCACAGTTCAGTTTTTCTGTGACAATGCCAAGTGTATAAAGTGTGAAGTGGCCTTGTATTTGGCCTGTTCCATTTCTTAACTGGTAGTCTAAACACTTCAGCAAAAGTATTCAAAAACAAGTCTGTCTGCTGGCCTGTATTATTCTTTACAATATTGTTATGTAAGTGACATTGACATTGTGCTCAGGTTATTAGTCTGTAATTTTCAATAATTTTTGAAACATAATTTGCTTTGAAATTGCGCAAACTGCAACTCCCTGTGACAACTTCATCAAGTCCATTCCACAGCTTAATACCCTTTACAGAAATCGAAAAGGATTTAAGTGTGGTCCGTATATTTTTCTCATTGAATTTATCTTTTCTTCTTAAAGAGGACCTATTATACTACTTTTCTGGTCTTAATTTCTTGTTTTACACTGCTATAGAGCAACCTGACACGAATCACATCACAAAAAACTATGTAGATTTTCGGGAAGCTCTTTCTCTTATTTTGGCGATCCAGCACGTCCTGTCAACACTTGAGTGTGTGTGCTTCGGCAATCTCCGCTCCCTCCGCCTGTGCATTGGCCATCTCCGCTACCCTCCCCCCCCCTCCTGCAAACCCCACTCCGTTGTGATTGGTTACCTTCCTTCCGGAACACTTTCAGTGGCGGGAAGCGCGAGCATGGACCTATAAGGGCGCGAGGCAGGCGCGAGGCAGACGCGAACAGGGAAGTGACAGCATTACCATACATGGAAACATCCGCGTGGTGAAGTCACGAAGTTTTATGCGACGTCACGAATTATGAAAGGGTAGACCGCTTTGAACACGTGACTTCTCGACTGGCTAGAATAGTGTTTAGTGCTCGGCACAGACACCCCAGACGGTCAGCAGGGAATACGTCGAAATGCATGTAAGTCATTATTTGATAATTTAGTATGGTTAAGCATGACTATGAATCATCATAACAACGTTTATAGGTCATAAAAGTCAAAAAGCATCATAGGTCCTCTTTAAATCATGCAAAACTTCTCTGTCTTCAAACATTACTTGTAAACTGTTAGGAAGGCTTTTTTTTGAAGCCTTGTAAATAATTTGTACTATGTGGTAATTTACCACATCACCTCCAAAAGAATAAAAACTAGCCTGCTAGAAAAAAAATTCACCCCCCTCAGTGTTGTCATGGAGATATGGCCTAAACATACAGACTAGAATGTTTTTTTGGACCAGGCCGTAAATAGGTTTAATAAGACTGTGAAAACAGCCTGTTTAACAAGTGAGTCAAAGAAAAATTGCTCAGTCTTGGTAACACGTCACCGTGGCCGGTACTGCAATGTTTGTCACTTCCTTATTGGAAGGAACTTCATATCCTTTAACCAATTTAAACAAACTATCTGCCAAACTCTACCTGTAACTGTTTTAATTAGGCTATATTGTACTTTCACCCATTTAATTTTAATTGCTGCCACTCTTCACCACTGTGTAAATGTTTCAATTGTTTTTCTCTTCACCTGTTGTTGTGTATTTGATGTATTTGCATTGAATATTGTTTATGTATTGTTGTTTTTCCTTTGAATTTGTTTGATCTCGACGTCATTGTAAATGAGGGTCACCCCTCAATTGGTCTCTCGAGGATAAATAAAAGTTAAATAAATAAATAAAAATAAATAAATAATTGGATGCTGGTAGAACTCACTGTGGTTGGGGTTTGGTTCATACCGATATATAGGTTGTACTGCCACGGTGATGATTTTTAATCTATCGTAGCTTTGCACAGCACTTATTTCTGTTCAATGACGGCTTGCTCCTGCTCGTTTACTCTCCCGCATGCATGCCGTAGTCGCGTGTGCAGAGCCACAGATGCATGCAAATCGCAGCCTTTCGCGCAGTTATGACAATGCACAAGCACACATCGCGCTTGCTAGTATATTAATTGTGCAGCACTACACAAAAAAAATGTTTTATTTATTTTCGGTGGGTAGGGTAGTCAAGGTGAGGGCTGCCACTGTTAAGGCGGCTGCCTTAGAACATAAAGCGCTGTGGGAAACCAAAGGTCCGTGGAGGAAACACTACCTTTTGGTAATTGGGGTGCAAGATTGATGGTGAAGCAAGATTGCCATTTACCACGTTGCTTAAATGTGCTGTTTATTTCTTGGTGTGGAATTCACTCCTTGTTTTTTTTGGCTGCCCCCTAGCAGCTGGAGTGAGCATTTTGGTTATTTCTTTAAAAATTCATAACAGAAATTCTCATTACTTTCTTGCGATTAATTAATTTTTGACAATAGTTTTAAACTCAGCTTTTCCATGCAGTCCTGCCTATAGTCTACTCAATGTCGTGCATGCCAGTCGTGTCATCACTCAGCCAATTACTTACTGAGATCAGTACCTTCTTTTGGAATTAGAAGGTTTTAAGTTCAAGCCCCTGGTATTGCAGGAATGTCATCTTATATCTAATAAGGCATTGCACTGTGTTCACCTTCCCTGCATGTTCTAGATGTCAACACACTTGATTCAAATTAACAATCAGTTCAGTTCCAGTAAAGTCATGTTATTAAGTCAGCCAGACTTCTTATGGCGCTTTTCCACCGCACATGTAGCTCTACTGACTCAACTAGACTTTACTAAACTTGGTTTGGTAGCAGCAGGGGTCGTTTTCCACCGCAATTAGTACCTTCTGAACGTGGGCGGGGTCGTCATACAAAGGGGTAGAAAACAGACTCCGGAGCCAAGTAGCAAAGCAGAAATTACGAGCAGTTGTTGTACTATTAACTGAACCAACTGCCAAAAATAAAATGGAAAATGTTTAAGAAATACCCCCCTTGTATCTGTAAAAGAAGTAGAAAAATATTGCGATGGGCCATTAAAAAGGAGGATTGGTGTCCCGGTGAGTGACTCGCCCACTCAGTCAGCAACACAAAAAAGCCTCTAGGACCAGAAAAGTCAATGTGGAAATATTTTTCGCTAATAATTAGAAAAAAACTGAAAAACAGGTTTCACACCACAACTTTCTCGAATTTTACTGTATCGACAATTTCTCACAAAGCCTCGGGGGACTATGATACACATAAAAAGAAAAAAAGATTAGAAGGATAGCTTGAAAAACATGGCCACCATTGACCAAAACGTTTACGAAGGGGCAGGGCTTATTAGCAAATTGGACTTTTGCTGTACTGTACTTATAAAATCTCTGCAGGATTTTTTCTAGTTTTCATTGGCATTAAACTGACAATTGCTCTTGTTACTGGGTTAATGTTCTGACAACTGTGATGACACCACTGGACTGTAGGCGGTAATACAGTATACCGGGGTATATAAAAATAGTAACGGTATTCCTTTCTTTACCGGCATTAGTCCTGAAAAAAAATGCCTGTGTAATTTGCGAAGTTTTATAATAAATGCCTTAACAGTGTGTGGCCATCTGTCAGCACCACTGCCTGTGTTGGAAGAAGCTATGAAAGTGATAGATGCTCTGCCTCCCCCAAGTGGCCTGTTGGTAAAAAATATTGATATATGAAGTCTTCCAACATGTGATCGGTAGGTTAAAGTAAAGCTCTTGTCCATTAATGGCACCGCAATCACTTGTTACATCATTCCTCTGCAAAGTTGATCGGACATCTTAACCTAGTTAGCATAGCAGCTAAGGGCTATGAGCTGCTACAAGCTAGGTCCATGGCCAAAACAACAAAACTTGCTAAGAGGAACCAGCCCGCTCCCAACTACATTTTTGGTCAAGAGGTTGACAGATGATAGAACTCCTGTAAGTGATCTACCCTTAATTTGTCAAAAGTAAGCTCAAAAAAGGACAAAACTGTTTAGACTCGCTCATTCTTACGCAGCTGCGCTTCACACAGCCTCTTGGCAAACACAACGCTACATGGTGATGAGTTCAAGTGCTGTAGGTTGAAATGGGTATTTGAGGTAACATCATCGTGATTAGTTCAATGTGAGCTTGTAAAACATAGTGTTAGTCAACAGACTTTAAGAAATAGGCTGAAGTAGTTAAATAAAATAAATATATAATTTTTTTAAAAAATTAAATAAATAAAACAGCCAACGTTATTACACAACAGTAATATTGTATACCTGGGTATAATTTAAGGAAGGTTTAAAAGGTATCAAATTGGATACCACCCAACCCTACTGGACTGTAACCATTTATCGAATGACTGCTTACCTTCGGGTTCCCACACTGTTCACATTTGATGTACTTGGCTGCAGGGACACAGAAGAGGGGACAATGTCAGATTCAGTAGCATTCCCTTGTATGATTCCAACCAGAAGAGTTTGTACTCACGTTTCAGCTCGGGACTAAATATCTTGTTGGGGTTTCTGGATCTCTTCTTCTGCTTGTTTTTGGAGAGTGTGTTGGCTGTTCCGTCTGTGTCTTCCAGCGCCCTCTTCTGACACACCGCCTTTTTCACCTCAGAACTATGGCCGTTACTGTTGGCAGTTAGCTCCTTTGGCCTGTGAGGCATAGTCAGTGAGATTAATATGGAATATTCCTGCATCCTTTAAGCATGGATAGAAGTGACTGGGTGTGCAGTGGCGATAGAAAGATAGGCAGACAGATAGAGGGAGGAAGAGATAGCTTTATTTTATAATTTGGGTTTTTGATTTGTGAGAGTGATCATCGCTGACTTTAGACTCACTCCAGCTGTCGGCTCTGTGAGGTTCAAGCAGATCAGCTGAGTGAACGGCTGTTTGACACGGAGATGAAAAACGAAACTGAAACTAAAATATGCTGACCGGGATGACTTAAGGTGGAGCAGCCAAATATAAATGAATAAATATTGTTATAACACAAGGAGGCTAGCCTAATGTCTTGTGTGATTTGCGTCAGTAGCCTACAGTAGCCCACATTCTTCCCTCCACTCGCCACTTAATAATCCGTATCACACATGTGCCAATCAAGTGAACACACAGTCGGCTTTACTCTTTTTTCATATTCACCCAAACTGTGGTTCACGTGCGTGCTGAACCGTGAGGGTTGGTCCGTACGGAACGCGGATCAACCGTGATCCGTTGCACCACTAGTAGCTAGGGACACATTCTTCTACGCTAAAATGCGGATCAAACACACAGACGTAAACCTACTTCCTCTAGCGTAGGTGTCGGATTTGCCGGATTATAATTAAAGGATTAAAAATACCGGTAAAATAAAACAGAAATTTAACAATTAAACTAGAAAAATAGAAAGAAAACAAATAAGAAATTGAATGTAATGACTTTTCAAGGAACTGCGGCTACCCTGGCAGCACTGAGGCACACACATACACAGAATGGAGAAGACATATTCTGCAGAATAGATGCAGAACTTGGCTGTTACTGTTAATGATCCGTTTGAGTGTCAGTTATCAGTCATAAAAAAAAAAAAAAAGTAGTTACTGTACCCAGCTTAATTTTTATACCATCCACAATTGTTTTACTGTGGAGTTGACCTTGACTACGGCTGGGCGATATGACGGTATCATATCGTGGACGATATGAAAGTGTCTACCAGGAGAGATTTGGCCATACCGTTTATACCGCGGAGAAAAAAAGTTCATGTGGCGGGAGCATAGATAAGCGGGAGGCAGCTGTCCCTCCGAGTCCCTACAGTTACACTGCAGTTACATCGCCGCGCCACAAGGGGGCTCTGCAGCAGAGGTCTGGGCTGCAATTCATCTTCTCTACCCTCAACAGAAGAAGCCTCATCTGTTGCTCTAGCTGTCTAGCTCCTGTGCGCCGTCACCAAGCCCCAACCTCAGCGATTTTTACCGGCATCCAATAAGGAAGTGACCTACAACTGTAGTAACCAGAAAGTGCCACTGGGGGTGGCGCCAAGACGAGCAGTTTTTCTTTGACTCACTTGTTAGATAGGCCGTTTTCAAAGTCTTATTAAACCTATTTACAGCCTGGGCCACAAAACTATTTTAGTCTGTATGTTTAGGTCATATCTCCATGACAACACTGAGGGGGGTGAAATTCTTTGGCCCAAGCTAGTTTTTATTATTTTGGAGGTTAAAATGTATTGGCGCGATCTCTTGAGTGACAGCTCTCCGCCCGTTGTCCCTCACTTTGCCTCGGAGGTATACGTCAGCTATCTCCCTCCCCCTGACGTGACGTCGATTCCCCTTTTTGGCAAGAGGAGTGAGGCGGAGTAAAAATCTCACAAGATGACGACGCGCACAAACCAGGATTATTGGATGCCGTGTGAATAACTGAGGTCAGCTCGGATGCTACATCCATATTATTTACTATCTATGGCCGTCACTACAGTTAACAAACCAACTCCGTGTCACGGTGGCAGAGCAGCTGGTATTAATGGTCAAAAATGTCATCGGGCAAAGGACACTTGCTGCTGTGTGCGGTGCTTCAGCGTGCTGTTGCCCGTGACGCAGAGTTGGCTTGTTTTAAGCAGCAAACTAAATGGGTTAGCTCTCGTGAGCTAGCTGGCTAACAATGACATATTTAGCATCTACTCAGGGCTTAATCCCACAGCCAGCAAGGCTGGATTTATGTAACTTTAAAACATGTCAAACTTGAAAATATTATTTGTGTTGAAGCTGGAGCTAGACATTTGCTCACTAGTTAAAGCTGCAGTTGATACTTTCAGCCGTTACCCAACGGCTGTTTTCCCAACGCTCTACCTGCCGTAGCTCCTCCCTCTGAACGACAGCTACGCGCGTTCATGTGAATTCAGTTACATTGACAGGAGACAAACACCATGTCCGATTCCGAGGTGATTAAACATTAGTAATGATAACTACATACGTACATATTGAGCATACATTTTAATCACAGACATACCATGTATGTTAGCTTAAAATCATTGTAAGTGTGCTGGTAGGCCTAACAAAAGTAGCTGTAACAGCCAGGCAAGATAGCAAACTAATTGTAACAGAGCGGAGAGGTGTGTGTGTGTATCTCCTACTACCTATGCTCCTGCTCTGACCGCAGCTGGGAGGGGCTGCTCGGGCAGTGTTGCCAACTTAGCGATTTTGTCGCTATATTTAGCTACTTTTCAGCCCCCCTGGCGACTTTTTTTTCAAAACAGACAAGCGACAAATCTAGCTTTTTTTCCTGGTGTAATTGGTGACTTTTTCGCCAAAGCAAATATCACTTTTAACGCTTCTCAACGAGCAGCGGGAGCCTCCTGGCCCGTCCCCCGTCACAGAGCACTGACAGACGGCCCGGTCCTCGCGCAGCAGCCCCTCCCAGCTGCGGTCAGAGCAGGAGATACACCTCTCAGCTCGGGGCTGCTGCGCGTCAGTGCTCCCGCTGCTCGTTGAGAAGAGATGATACTTGCTTTGGCGAAAAAAGTCACCAATAACACCAGAAAAAAAAGCTAGATTTGTCACTTGTCGCTGTTTTGAAAAAAAAAAAGTCGCGAGGTCGCGGTCAGAGAGGTCTTGATGTGATAGGGCAAGAAGACATGGCCGGTGTACTTTTTTTCAAGCTCTCTCCGTCTCCCTTTCAGCAGTTAACTTTTCAATATTCGTCTTTCCTCGTTTTTTTGCTGTCTTAGCGGTGTTAGTTGTTAGTATCCTGGGAATGGTAAATTGAGGGTTTGTTTGTGAAGACATTGCCACTCGTTGTCCGCCGTAGTAGCCTTGAACCAAACAGTAGGCTAGTGTCAGACTGCTAGGGTCGTGAACGCTCACGCAACTGACGCATCAACGTCGTTGCCAAGGTCCCACAGCCAATAAGAACGGAGAATCTGACCTCGCTCTGATTGGTCAAAATTAACATGAGCGGTGGCAATTTTGGGGGGCAGCACACAGAGGCAGGGGGGAGCAAAGTGATAAAAAAAATATTTTCAGACCACTTCACCTACATATAGCTGAATGGCTATTATGACAGTTTTGCCAAATATTACAGTAAAAAAACTCTCAACTGCAGCTTTAAGCAAATACTGCAGAAAGTCTTTCATTATTTTGATATAGGCTACTATCAATTGGAAAATGTAGGCTATTTGGTTGATGCTGTCATTTTTATTTTGCACTGACTAAAGACTGGTGTGGTATTTTGCACAAGTTTTTCTTTTGTATGGAGATTTAAGTTCCAAGCAAAAGATGAAAATAATCTAATGTGATTAAAGTTCAGTACGGTTATTGTAATCCATTGAATTTAAAGGAAAAATACTATACCGTGATATATATCCATATCGTGATATAAGATGACCTATATCGTGATATAAGATTTGGTCCATATCGCCCAGCCCTAACCTTGACTATGTCTGAAATGTACACTGTCTCAGTGAAATGGTTATAATGAAAAATATAGAAAACAACCAATAGGGTTGACTCACGCTGGTCTGATGTACGGCTGGCAGATCCAGTGGGGGAATGGGAGGCTGCCCTCCTTCTCTTCTGCATCCTCTCTTTTAGCTATCTCTTCCTGTGAGGAGACACATATAGTTAGATACTGGGACAGAACACAGGCTACACCACATTCCCTTTATTCTGTAGGCGTTCCAGTCTGTGTAGATTTTATGCTTCAACATTTAATGCGTGTTACTGGTTGTCCTAGTAACACGCATTAAATGGGTTTAAGTCACTAACAAACTGGATCCAAAAGACTCTAATGGCATTTTTTCCACAAGCATTTCTGGCCGTGCTGAATATGTTTTCCATGACCACTTTTACCACGCCTAGCTGCGCTCAGGATAGACCTACTTTTGAGTATGGCCGAAGCAGGTCGGCCCCGCCTCCAAACGGGCTAACGAATCAGCGTCATCGTTCAGTGACCCCCGACCCTCTAGCGATATGTGAATAGCCTCCGCTGCTAAGTCAGCTGAATCAGACATCCCAAATAAGACCACAGCCAATTTAAATGTATAAATATTCAAAGCACAAAACAGTTCGTCATAGAAGCCCAATTAATGCCCCGCATAACTACTTCAACAACATGTGTCAAATAAGGAGGGCTATAAAAAGAAGAAAAGTCTGCTAGCTTAATCCTAACATATGAATGGAAACGCCATAGACGCACTAACAGAAATGAGCATTTCGCGTGCGGATTTAAACTATACTTTAACTATAAACCATGGACGTATAAGGCACGTGTCCACAGCGCTATGAACTCCAAACAAAATTAGTGCCTTTATACTTTATCATCTCAGGGCGGCGCGTCATTTTTAATTTGTTAGGCTAAAGGCTACACTCTTGCCCCTTTCACACCGACGCAAAATCGAAGCTAGTTCGGAGCTAGAGCCAAGTTAGAGACAGTTTTTTGGTTTCGCACCGCTAGAGAGCCACCTCCGGGCTGGAAAAACTGGTGTCAGCCCAGCTCCAGGATTGAGCTGGGCTACAAAATGTGAAAAGCTTACGTCAGGGGCCCGGGAAAGGATTATCCTGACCAACTGGACCAACTCAAACCTCATCAGTGTTTGGAATAACGCCATTTAAAAGAACAGCGTTAGGTAACGCCGTTATTTTTTCAGTAACGGGGTAATCTAACTAATAACGGTTTCCGTCGTTACAACGCCGTTATCGTTACTGAACGTTAAATGCGGTGCGTTACTATGAAATGATTGAATAAACTGTGTTATCCGTACGCACCCCTGGCTCCATACTACACAAACTGCTAGTGAGGAGACCGGATGGGTTAACAAAGAGATAAGCGATTGTTATTTCTTATAGTGGTTTAAGATGTGTTTTAATCAGTGTGGATGACATTATAACTCAGTTAGCAGCAGTGACGTCTGTCAGCCAGAGCGCCTGTTAAGTGATGTTTCTTTTTCTTTCTCTCTCTCTCTCTGTTGTGTGAGCGTGCAAGTTGCCGCAGTAACCACCTTTCAATCCACGGTTGAAACGTGCTTTCCCTGAGTTTGTTTGCAAGTGCTTGGAGTTTCCCGATCTCTATTATAAGTTATAATTTATGCACGTTATTAAACGGCTGCGATACGCGGGTTGCAACAACTGTTTGACATGTCATCATCACGAGCGGAGTGTAAGATATTGTTCTTTTTCCTGGGATCTGTACAGAGCCGGCCCAAGCCTTCAGGGGGCCCTAAGCGAAATATGATTAGGGGGCCCCTCTCCAATGTTAGTGCTGCTGAAACTATAGATCTTTGTTAAATATCATTCACACACCCAGTGTTTTCCGCTAGTGCCTCCACTGTGCAGCTGTGTGAAAATATTAGACAGTCAAGATTCAGACCTCCTAGGGGGGTCCGGGGGTATGCCCCCCCGTAAGATTTTTTTAACCTTTTTAAAGTGAAATGCATGAATCTGGTGCAATTTGAGAGGAAAATTAAGAGGATAAATCTGAGAAATTTTGTGTGAACAAATAATTTGGAGACACTGGGTCAGACGAATTAGAAGCTACTGAAGAAGGACACATGGATTTTCCATAAAAATATTAATATAAAATAAAATATTATGGAGGGTCCTCTGGGTTGGGCTTGGAGCTCTTTTCCTTTTACGGGACATATTTCTCTGTAATATAGTGAATGCATTTAAATGCAGTGTGAGGAATGAAGCAGAAGAACTCTGTTGTCCAGCTACTGTATCTTTTTTTCCACAGACAAGGCTGAAATAGGCTATAGACTATACACAGTGCATGGGCAACTGAGGACAGCCCCATTTCCAATTGTTTTTAAATAAACTCAATACACACTGTGCATGGATGTGAACATGACATGATCAGATAATTTCGGATTTCCTCCCAGATGAACTGATTACATTTTTAGGCTATTAATTATCTAGACCAAAACATTTTATTCCTTTTTTGTATGATAACTCACATTTGCATAATATGATGTTAATATCAAACACACAAACTAAAAAAAAAAAAAAAAGATTTTTTTTTTTTTTTTTCTTTTTTTAGGGGGCCCCCCAGGCAGTCGGGGGCCCTAAGCGGCCGCTTAGTTCGCTTATGCCTCGGGCCGGCTCTGGATCTGTATGCTGCTGTGCATTTTATAGAAGGAAATAAACATCGGATAAATCCATATTCCTCCTCTCATCGTCTCATGCTTCATAGTCTGACGTTTTTGGCCTTAAGTGGTGTTTTGGCCGACACCCCTAAAGTGAATCCAGTGATATTAGCAGATCATCAAGGTACATCCACCAGTTTCCTCTACTACAAAGGTGGAGATATAAGCACTAGCCTACTTCAAATTCATTGAGGTCAAAGAATGTTTACTTTTGTTGAGAACAAAATACTTGAAGTGTCCGGAAAATATTAGTAGGATAGCTTGAACAACATGGCCGCCATTGACCAAAACGTTTACACAGGCGGGGCTTATCAGCAAATTGGCCATAACTCATTGACCATAGGTCATACCATCATAAAACTTGCTGGATATGTGCAAAAGACATGTGGTAGCATGTCCCTCAAAGCTTGTTGGGATTAAGCCATAGGGTTTGACAGGTCACGCCTTTTGCCCCTGACTCTGATTGAGTTGAAATTTCTTACACATGTACAGCTCACAATGCTCTGTAATAAAGCCTCTTGGACCATAGGGGTCAGCCATGATTTTTTTTTTCCTTCCCTAATTTGCGTTACCTGAACTACAGTCAAGTGACATCTACATTGTGGATTTCCAACCTATCATCACCAAATTGTGTACACAGCATTAGGGGACCAACATACACATGTGTATAAAGTTTTAGCGAAATAGCTCAAAAAACATGGCCACCCTTAACTAAAACGTCTTTGCAAAAGCAGCCATTTTTCTGCAGATCTGCCACGATTGCAACCTTCAATTGGCCACAACTTGTGCGTAGCGGTGGTTCGTAGAAGCGTTTGAGTCCGGCTGATGGGTTGGGCTCCGCCAATGCGGGGCTGGCGGTCGGCGCCGGGGGGGCCCGTGCGGGATTTTCTAGTTTGAGTTACTGTTGCCTTTCTATCATCTCGAACCAGTCTGCTCATCCTCCTCTGACCCTTTCACAACATGGCATTTTCCTCCACACAACTGCTGCTCACTGAATATTTTTTCTTTTTCAGACCATTTTATGTAAACCTTAGAGATTTGGTGTGTGAAAATCCTAGTAGACCAGCAGTTTCTGAAATACTCAGATCAGCCCATCTGTCACCATCAACATTGCCATGTTCAAAGTCACTTAAATCTCCTTTCTTCCCCATTCTGTTACTCGGTTCGGTCCTGTCCAGGTCCACATGCCTAAATGCATGGAGTTGCTGCCATGCGATTGGCTGATTATATGTGTTATATGTGTTAACAAGAATTTGAACCGTTGTACCTAATAAAGTGGCCGGTGAGTGTGAGTGTGTGTGTGTGTGAGTGTGTGTGTCACCGGCCACTTTATTAGGGACAGTGGTTCAATTTCATTTATCAGCCAATCACATGGCAGAAACTCAATGCATTTAGGCATGTAGCACTGGACAGGACAACTTATTGAAGTTAAAACCGAGCAGAATGGGGAAGAAAGGGGGTTTAAGTGACTTTGAACATGGCAATGTTGATGGTGCCAGAAGGGCTGATCTGAGTATTTCAGAAACTGCTGATATAATGGGATTTTCACTCACAACCATCTCTAGGGTTTACAGAGAATGGTCCGAAAAATAAAAAATATCCAGTGAGCAGCATGTTTGTGGACGTAAAATGAATGTTGAAGTCAGAGGTCAGAGGAGAATGGGGAGACTGGTTGTCTTTCTTAACATTCGTTTCGATGTCTCACTATGGGGATACGCCCCCTCGCGTATTCGCAGAAGCATCGATAACATTACGCCAGCCCCAATTGGCTGGCAGTCATGACGTCTGAGTCAGGACCTCACGCCTTATAAACTCCTGACGCAGCGTCACTCGCCATTCAATCACCTCTTCTCGCTTCCGAAGCAATATATCTCCGTACTGGTTTCTGCTGCTTACTGGCTTAACTGTCCTCCTCGGAGCGGACACCTCCGTAGCCGGACGCTAGCGCTGCTTTTACCAGTGGACTGCCTTCACCATAGGTAAGTTTTTGCGAGATTTCTTGGCTATACCTAGCAAGCTAACGACACAGCTGCGGTCACCTCACTGCAGCCTGTCTACCGCTCGAGCTAGCGTTAGCTTACCGGATTATCACTCCAGATAACCCTCTTTTTCTCTCCCTTTAGCACACCAGCTAAATGGATACAGCTGCAAAGCTGGCTATCCCCAGGGGACAGACGGAATCCACCCGCCTGTGCACCTGCGGGAACAAGATTTCAGCGAAGGATACACACCAAGTATGCTCCGCTTGCCTCGGGCTTCAACATGCCCAGACTGCAGTCAACGACCCCGGCTCGTGCATACATTGCTCCCGCTACACAGCGAAGAGCCTCCGCCGAAGGCTGGCTGCCAAGCTTGCCTTTCGGATAGGGACCCCGTCCTGCCCGGTGCCAACCGCGAGGAACCCCAACCCGACCTGGTTGAGGAGGACATTCCTGAGGAGGAGGTTCAAGGCTGGGGCTCGACACTTGACCTGCTAGACCCGCTGGACCGAGCCGCCCCTCATGCTACACTATGAGGAGGACGAGTCAGCGGATGACTTTCTGGTGTCGGACGAGGACGACGAAGATGATTCTTCCTTCGTCCCTGCCACACAGACCGGCTCTCCGTGCCTTTCCGCCGCCAAGGGGGAAGAAGGGGCTGCACAGCCTCGGCTCCCCTCGAGCATGGATCAGAGTGATTGTGAATGCGTCTTGCGCTTCGCCCGTGGAGACGGCTATCTTTTCTGACGGAGGGCGTGCATATGGGCACGGTTACGAGCAGAAAGGTGGTGACAACGGACGCCAGCCTGTCAGGCCATATCAACCGTCAGGGAGGTTTGCGCTCTCGGCAGTTGCACACTCTGGCACGCAAACTGATATTGTGGTGCGATGCTCATCTTCTTTCTTTGAGAGCGACACACGTCCCCGGGATTCAGAATTTCGGTGCCGACCTCCTGTCACGGGGTGACCCTCTTTACGCGGACTGGAAGCTCCATTCGGCTGTAGTCGATCAGATTTGGACACGGTTCGGCCGCGCATCAGTGGACCTGTTTGCGTCAGGTGAGAACTCACAGTGCCCGCTGTTTTACTGCCTACAGGACCGCAGCGCTCCGCTGGGAGTGGACGCATTTGCACACGAGTGGCCTCGCGACCCTCTTTATGCGTTTCCCCCGCTGGCTCTGATTCCCCCGACGTTGTGTCGGGTGCGGGAGAATCGGCTGTCTCTGATATTGATCGCTCCTTATTGGCCGTCGATGTCTTGGCTGGCGGAGGTGAAACAACTCCTCCGCGGCTCCCCGTGGCCCCTGCTGTGGCGGAGGGATCTCTTATCTCAGGCCCGCGGCCAGATATTTCACCCACACCCGGAGCGGCTCGTCCTTTGGGCTTGGCCCGTGAGTGGTTTAACTTGAGACATACGGGGCTGTCTCAGAGTGTCATTGATACTATTCAGAGTGCTAGAGCATCATCCACTAGATCACTGTATGATGCTAAGTGGAAGGTGTTTGAGGAATGGTGTGTTAGGGCACATGAAATTCCCTTTCAGTGCTCAATTGGTGCAATTCTGTCCTTCTTACAGGACTTAATTGACAAAAAGAAGGCATTTTCTACAGTCAAGGTTTATTTGGCTGCTATTTCTGCCTGCCATGTTGGTTTTGAGGGTAAGACGGCAGGTCAACACCCTCTGGTTTGTAGGTTTATGAAAGGTGCCCGGAGACTGTTACCCAGCTCCAGACCTATCACACCCTCTTGGGACATGTTTGTGGTCCTGGAGGCCCTCACCAGGCACCCGTTTGAGCCTATAGAACACATAGACATGAAGGTCTTGTCTTTTAAGGTGGCTCTGTTTTTGGCTTTAGCCACAGCTAAGCGGGTGAGTGATATGCATGCTCTTTCTGTTCACCCTGCATGCATGCGGTTCACCCCTGGTAACCATGGGGTGACCTTGTTGCCTAACCCGGCCTTCGTCCCTAAGGTGATCAATACATGTTCACCGGTGGACTTAACAGCGTTCCAGCCTCCGCCTCATGGCTCGGAGGAGCTGGAACGGCTACATGCACTCTGCCCGGTTTGTGCTCTGCATGTTTATGTGGAGAGAACTAGTGCTTTTAGGAAAGCAGATCAGTTATTTGTGTCTTGGGCTAAACCTCACTTGGGCAAACCCATCACAAAACAGAGACTTTCTCATTGGATAGTGGATGCTATTTCACTGGCATACTCTAGTGCTGGCCTTCAGGCCCCGACTGGGCTGCGAGCTCATTCTACCAGAGGTCTAGCGACCTCCTGGGCTCTGTTTAGGGGGGTCTCTATCCAGGAGATCTGCTCTGCAGCTAGCTGGTCATCGCCCCTCACTTTTGCAAGGTTTTATAAGTTGGATGTGACTTCTCCGAGCCTGGCCCATGCTGTCCTAAGCGTGGCCTCCTTGGGGGACTTGCCTGGTCCACAAACCTCTGGGTGAGGGGGGTTGGTAGTCAGTCGTTCGAGATAAGCTTGTCTGGCAATACGGGAGTCTCCATATCCCATAGTGAGACATCGAAACAAATGTTAAGAAAGAGAACTATAGGTTACTTTCGTAACTGTTCTCTGAGTAACATGAGTGAGATGTCTCACCGGACCGCCCTTCTTGCTATTTGGGGGAAGCGAGAAGAGGTGAGCTTGTTTTTGAATGGCGAGTGACGCTGCGTCAGGACTCTATAAGGCGTGAGGTCCTGACTCAGACGTCATGACTGCCAGCCAATTGGGGCTGGCGTAATGTTATTGATGCTTCTGCGAATACGCGAGGGGGCATATCCCCATAGTGAGACATCTCACTCATGTTACTCAGAGAACAGGGGTTACGAAAGTAACCTATAGTTCGTGATGATAGAAAGGCAACAGTAACTCAAATAACCACTTGTTACAACCAGGGTATGCAGAATACCATCTCTGAATGCAAAACACGACCAACCTTGAAGCAGATGGGCTACAGCAACAGAAGACCCCACCGGGTGCCACTCCTGTCAGCTAAAAACAGGAAAATGAGGCTACAATTCTCACAGGATCACCAATATTTGACAATAGAAGATTGAAAAATCATGCCTGGTCTAATAAGTATCGATTTCAGTTGCGACATTCAGATGGCAGGTTCAGAATTTGGCATAAACAACATGAAAGTATGGATCCATTCTGCCGTGTACCATCAACCATGCCATGTTCAAAGTCACCTAAACCCCCTTTCTTCCCCATTCTGATGCTTCGTTTGACTTCAGTACATTGTCTTGACCACGTCTAAATGTATAAATGCATTAAATTGCTGCCATGTGATTAGCTGATTAGCTTTTTGTTTTTATAAGCCATTGAACAGGTGTACCTAATAAAGTGGCCGGTGAGTGTGTGTGTGTGTGTGTGTGTGTGTGTGTGTGTGTGTGTCTATATACACACACACACACACAGTGTTCCAAATTTTTATGCAAATTGGATTGAAGTGTCATAAACATTTAATTTTTTGTTTTTCAATAAAACTTATGTATGATATTGTGTATCATGGCACCTTGGATCATGGAAATCAAATATCATACCCCTAATAATAATAATTAGTTTGCCAGGTAAGCCCAATCAAAGGAAATCTACTTAAGAAGGACGTTCCACATTATTAAGCAGGCCACATGTTTCAAGCACTATGGGAAAGAAAAAGGATCTCTCTGCTGCCGAAAAGCGTCAAATAGTTCAATACCTTGGACAAGGTATGAAAACAATAGATATTTCAAAGAAACTGAAGCGTGATCATCGTACTGTGAAGAGACGTGTGCAGGGACGTTGGAACTATTTTCTTAAGGGGGGGTGCTGTAAATTGGCCGAGGTGCAGTATCAGACAAAGCAGCAGGCTACTGGTTAAAATGAGCAATCTATAACCGTGATAAAATAGCCTACTTATATAGAATAATTTGATTAGAATTACGCTATTAAAACAAACTATAAAAGCAAATAACATTTAAGAATTTTCCAAAGTAGCCTATCCTTATAGCCTTTTTAAAAAAAATTATTCGTGAATTTGAAGGACATAGGTTTTGATTAAACATTTGGTTGTGACACTTTATAAGTGGGGTTCTGGGGGTACTCCCCCAGAATTTTTTGAGCATTAAATGCTTAATTTCCTGCATTCTGGTGAATTTTTCCGCGATCTCCGTTAGTTTCAGTTCACAGCCGACAAAGTTACAATCACAACGACCGCATGGACAGCGTTAAAATAAAGCCTCTCATTCTTATTATCCTAAGGGCTTTGATCCAAATGATGATATCTAAACATTACGGCGGTGCGTAAAAGGACGGTGCAGTTGGCAATCTCTCCTCAGTATTGCAATTGCAGCAGCGAAAAAGTTGATCGCACAGCCGATTCCTGCCTCTGACATGTTGACTCGCAACATAACGGGTCGAGGCTTTGCATTGGCTTTGGCGATTTCCTGTGCCTCTTTTTTCTCTCCACACAAAGCGTTCTCTCTCCCATTGCACACACGCATGCCCCGGCCGCTTCTGAGAGCACAGCCAGTGTTGGTTCCACCCGAAAAAATTTAATTAACACAACTTGGACACAGGCCCTGAAGCTGAATGACCGCTCTGGTAACGGGCAGTCCATTAATGGACGCCAAATACTAGACCCCGAATATAAGACGACCCGACTTTTTTACGACCTTACGAAGTGTTAATAAGTTCACCTATAGGCCTACTGATGCATATATATATATACACATATACAGTATCTCACAAAAGTGAGTACACCCCTCACATTTCTTCACATTTTTCTTTATATCTTTCCATGGGACAACACTGAATAAATGACACTTTAATACAATGTAAAGTAGTCAGTGTACAGCTTGTATAACAGTGAAAATTTACTGTCCCCTCAAAATAACTCGACACACAACCATTAATGTCTAAACTGCTGGCAACAAAAGTGAGTACACCCCTTAGAAAAAATTTACAAATTGGGCCCAAAGTGTAAATATTTTGTGTGGCCACCATTATTTTCCAGCACTGCCTTAACCTTCTTGGGCATGTAGTTCACTAGAGCTTCACAGGTTGCAACTGGAACCCTCTTCCACCCATTTATGACAGCATCACAGAGCTGGTGGATATTAAAGACCTTGCGTTCCTCCACCTTCCATTTGAGGATGCCCCAAAGATGCTCAATAGGGTTTAGGTCTGGAGACATGCTTGGCCAGGCCATAACCTTTACCCTCAGCTTTTTTAGCAAGCCACTGGTCGTCTTGGAGGTGTGTTTGGGGTCGTTATCATGTTGCAATACCACCCTGCGGCCCAGTTTACGAAGGTTGAGTGCACATGGTCAGCGTCGTACACAGAGGTTGGCTTTGGAAAATAGACGTATGAGTGCTGCCAGCATTGCTGAAGGGCTTGAAGGGGTGGGGGGTCAACCTGTCAGTGCTCAGACCATACGCCGCACTCTGCATCATACTGGTCTGCATGGTTGTCATCCCAGAAGGAAGCCTATTCTAAAGATGATGCACAAGAAACCCCACAAAAAGTTTGCTGAAGACAAACAGACTACGGACATGGATTACTGCAACCATGTCCTGTGGTCTGATGAGACCAAAATACATTTATTTGGTTCAGATGGTGTTAAGAGTGTGGAGCGGCAACCAGGTGAGGAGTACAAAGACAAGTGTGTCTTGCCTAGAGTCAAGCATGGTGGTTGGAGTGTCATGGTCTGGGGCTGCATGAGTGCTGCCAGCACTGGGGATCTACAGTTCATTGAATTCTAACATGTACTGTGACATACTGAAGCAGAGCATGATCCCCTCCCTTCATAAACTGGGCCGCAGGGCAGTACTGCAACATGATAACGACCCCAAACACCCCTCCGAACGACCACTGGCTTGTTAAAGAAGCTGAGGGTAAAGGTTATGGACTGGCCAAGCATGTCTCCAGTCTTAAACCCTATTGAGCATCTTTGGGGCATCCTAAAACGGGAGATGGAGGAGCGCAAGGACTCTAATATCCACCAGCTCCTTGATGTCGTCATGAATGGGTAGAAGAGGGTTCCAGTTGCAACCTGTGAAGCTCTAGTGAACTACATGCCCAAGAGGGTTAAGGCAGTGCTAGAAAATAATGATGGCAAAACAAAATATTGACACTTTGGGCCCAATTTGGACATTTTTTCTTAGGGGTGTACTCACTTTTGTTGCCAGCAGTTTAGACATTAATGGCTGTGTGTCGAGTTATTTTGAGGGGACAGTAAATTTACACTGTTATACAAGCTGTACACTGACTACTTGACATTGTATCAAAGTGTCATTTATTCAGTGTTGTCGCATGGAAAGATATAATGAAATATTTGAAGAAATGTTAGGGGTGTACTCACTTTTGTGAGATACTGTATATACACACATATATATATACATGTATGTATATATATGTATATATATATACGTATATATATATATATATATGTATATATATGTATATATATATATATATATATATATATATATATACATATATATATATATATATACATACATACATATATATATATACGTATATATATATATATATATATATATATATATATATATATACACTCAACAAAAATATAAACGCAACACTTTTGTTTTTGCTCCCATTTTTCATGAGATGGACTTAGAGATCTAAAATTCATTCCAGATATGCAATTGTACCATTTCTCTCAAACATTGTTCACAAATCTGTCTAAATGTGTGATAGTGAGCACTTCTGCTTTGCTGAGATAATCCATCCCACCTCACAGGTGTGCCACATCAAGATGCTGATCTGACATCATGATTAGTGCACAGGTGTGCCTTAGACTGTCCACAATAAAAGGCCACTCTGAAATGTGCATTTTTTTTGCTTTATTGGGGGTCTGGGGACTCAGAACCAGTCAGTATCTGGTGTGACCACCATTTGCCTCATGCAGTGCAACACATCTTCTTCGCATAGAGTTTATCAGATTGTCAATTGTGGCCTGTGGAATGTTGGTCCACTCCTCTTCAATGGCTGTGCGAAGTTGCTGGAGACGACTTATGGTGGAGAAATGAACATTCAATGCACGAGCAACAGATCTGGTTGACATTCTTGCTGTCAGCATGCCAATTGCACGCTCCCTCAATGCTTCTGGCATCTGTGGCATTTTGCTGTGAGACAAAACTGCACATTTCAGGGTGGCCTTTTATTGTGGACAGTCTAAGGCACACCTGTGCACTAATCATGATGTCAGATCAGCATCTTGATGTGGCACACCTGTGAGGTGGGATGGATTATCTCAGCAAAGCAGAAGTGCTCACTATCACACATTTAGACAGAGTTGTGAACAATGTTTGAGAGAAATGGTACAATTGCGTATCTGGAATGAATTTTAGATCTCTAAGTCCATCTCATGAAAAATGGGAGCAAAAACAAAAGTGTTGCGTTTATATTATATATTAAATATATATATTATATATATATACGTATACATTCAAAAAGACCCTATGGAAAATCACCAAAGAGGAGGAGAGACCCTGCCCGGAGGAAGCCCGGGGCCCCCGTCTGGAGCCAGGCCCAGAAAGGGGGCCCGCCTGCGAGCGTCTGGTGGCCGGGTCTGCCACGGGGCCCGGCCGGGCACAGCCCGAAGAAGCTACGTGGCACCAACCCCCTCTATGACCGATGGGCCCACCACTCGTCGGAGGAACCGCTGGGGTCGGGTGCGCTGCCTAAAGGGTGGCAGTGAAGGGCGGGGACCACAACGGACCAGACCCGGGCGGCAGAGGCTGGCTTTGGGGACGTGGAACGTCACCTCGCTGTGGGGGAAGGAGCTGGAACTGGTGCGGGAGGTGGAGCGCTACCAATTAGACCTGGTGGGGCTTACCTCCACGCACAGTCTTGGCTCTGGAACCGTACTTCTGGACAGGGGTTGGACTCTATTCTTCTCTGGAGTTGCCCAAGGTGTGAGGCGCCGGGCCGGTGTGGGGATACTCACGAGCCCCCGGCTGGGCGCTACTACGTTAGAGTTTACCCCGGTGGACGAGAGGGTCGCCTCCCTACGCCTCCGGGTTGTGGGGGGGAAGACTCTGACTGTTGTTTGTGCGTACGCACCGAACAGCAGTTCGGAGTATTCGGCCTTCTTGGAGACCCTGAACGGAGTCCTGCATGGGGCTCCGGTAGGGGACTCCATAGTTCTGCTGGGAGACTTTAACGCGCACGTGGGCAATGATGGAGACACCTGGAAAGGCGTGATTGGGAGGAACGGCCTCCCCGATCTGAACCCGAGTGGTCGTTTGTTGTTAGACTTCTGTGCTGGTCATGGTTTGTCTATAACGAACACCATGTTCGAACATAAGGATGCTCATAAGTGTACATGGTACCAGAGCACCCTAGGCCGAAGGTCGATGATCGATTTCGTGATCGTATCATCTGATCTGAGGCCGCATGTTTCGGACACTCGGGTGAAGAGAGGGGCGGAGCTGTCAACTGATCACCATCTGGTTGTGAGTTGGGTCAAAGGGTGGGGGAAGACTCTGGACAGACCTGGTAAGCCCAAACGGGTAGTGCGGGTGAACTGGGAACGTCTGGCGGAGGCCCCTGTTCAAGAGATCTTTAATTCGCACCTCCTGCAGAGCTTTTCTAGCATCCCTGTGGAGGTTGGGGGCATTGAACCCGAGTGGTCGATGTTCAAAACTTCCATTGCTGAAGCCGCGGCAGACAGCTGTGGTCTCAAGGTCTTAGGTGCCTCAAGGGGCGGTAACCCTCGAACGCCGTGGTGGACCTCGGTGGTCAGGGAAGCCGTCCGACTGAAGAAGGAGTGCTTCCGGGATATGTTATCTCGGGGGACTCCTGAGGCAGTTGCAAGGTACCGACAGGCCCGAAGGGCTGCAGCTTCTGCCGTGACCGAGGCAAAGCAGCGGGTGTGGGAGAAGTTCGGAGAAACCATGGAGAAGGACTTTCGGTCGGCACCAAAGTGTTTCTGGAAGACCGTCCGGCACCTCAGGAGGGGGAAGCGGGGAACCATCCAAGCTGTGTACAGTAAGGATGGGACGCTGTTGACCTCAACTGAGGAGGTAGTCGGTCGGTGGAAAGAGCACTTTGAGGAACTCCTGAATCCGACTAACACGCCCTCTATGTTGGAGGCAGAGCTGGAGGCTGATGGGGGATCATCGTCAATTTCCCTGGTGGAAGTCACTGAGGTAGTCAAACAACTCCACAGTGGCAAAGCCCCGGGGGTTGATGAGATCCGTCCAGAAATGCTGAAAGCAATGGGTGTGGAGGGGCTATCTTGGATGACACGCCTCTTCAACATTGCGTGGAAGTCGGGTACAGTGCCGAAGGAGTGGCAGACCGGGGTGGTGGTTCCTATTTTCAAAAAGGGGGACCAGAGAGTGTGTTCCAACTACCGGGGTATCACACTTCTCAGCCTTCCCGGCAAAGTCTACTCCAAGGTGCTGGAAAGGAGGGTTCGGCCGATAGTCGAACCTCAGATTGAAGAGGAACAATGCGGATTCCGTCCTGGCCGTGGAACAACGGACCAGCTCTTCACTCTCGCAAGGATCCTAGAGGGAGCTTGGGAGTTTGCTCATCCAGTCTACATGTGTTTTGTAGATCTGGAGAAGGCTTATGACCGGGTTCCCCGGGAGATACTGTGGGGGGTGCTGCGGGAGTATGGGGTGAGGGTGTCTCTTCTGAGGGCCATCCAATCTCTGTACACTCAAAGCGAGAGCTGTGTACGGGTTCTCGGTAGTAAGTCAGACCCGTTTCCGGTGGGGGTTGGCCTCCGCCAGGGCTGCGCTTTATCACCAATCCTGTTTGTGATATTCATGGACAGGATATCAAGGCGTAGTCGTGGTGGGGAGGGGTTGCAGTTTGGTGGGCTGAAGATCTCATCTCTGCTGTTTGCGGATGATGTGGTTCTGATGGCATCATCGGCCTGTGACCTTCAGCTCTCATTGGATCGGTTTGCAGCCGAGTGTGAAGCGGTTGGGATGAGGATCAGTACCTCTAAATCTGAGGCCATGGTGCTCAGCAGGAAACCGATGGATTGTCTACTACAGGTAGGGAATGAGTCCTTACCCCAAGTGAAGGAGTTCAAGTACCTCGGGGTCTTGTTTGCGAGTGAGGGAACAATGGAGCGTGAGATTGGCCGTAGAATCGGAGCAGCAGGGGCGGTTTTGCACTCGCTTTACCGCACTGTTGTGACGAAAAGAGAGCTGAGTCGTAAGGCAAAGCTTTCGATCTACCGGGCGATCTTTGTTCCTACCCTCACCTATGGTCATGAAGGCTGGGTAATGACCGAAAGAACGAGATCGCGGGTACAAGCGGCCGAAATGGGCTTTCTCAGGAGAGTGGCTGGCGTCTCCCTTAGAGATAGGGTGAGAAGCTCAGTCATTCGTGAGGAACTCGGGGCAGAGCCGCTACTCCTTTGCGTTGAAAGGAGCCAGTTGAGGTGGTTCGGGCATCTGGTAAGGATGCCCCCAGGGCGCCTCCCTAGGGAGGTGTTCCAGGAGCGTCCAGCTGGAAGGAGGCCTCGGGGAAGACCCAGGACTAGGTGGAGAGATTATATCTCCACACTGGCCTGGGAACGCCTCGGGATCCCCCAGTCAGAGCTGGTTGATGTGGCCCGGGAAAGAGAAGTTTGGGGTTCCCTGCTCAAGCTGCTGCCCCCGCGACCCGATTTCGGATAAGCGGTTGATGATGATGATGATGATGATGATGATACGTATACATACATATATATACATACATGTATATATATATATATACACATGTATATATATACATACATATATATACATACATGTATATATATATATATACACATGTATATATATACATACATATATATACATACATGTATATATATATATATACACATGTATATATATACATACATATATATACATACATGTATATATATATATATACACATGTATATATATATATATATATATATATATATATATATATATATATATATATATATATATATATATACACACAGTGTTGGGTAGTAACGCGTTATTAGTAACGCCGTTACGTAACACCGTTACTTTTTTCAGTAACTAATAACGTAACGCGTTGTTTTTTTAAATTCAGTAACTCCGTTAACGTTACCAAACGCTGCGTTACTCCATTCCTTTTGGATAAAAAAGAGGGTTTGGTTGTACAACGGCACACAGTTCCAATAACATAGTGATCAATAAAGTTTAATTGAATTGAAAAACAAAGCATTTGTCGCCCTGTAGCGTCCCACACGTAATCAAACACGCGCCATGAAGAGGACTGGACAGGTCAGGGCACGGCATGATGGCGAGCGAGAAGGGGAAGATAAGTTTCTACTCGTGGAGGTTTTCACATTATTTTAAACTGGAGAGCATAGGGGAAACCAACATCTCGGTAACTTGTAGACTGTGTCCCGGTTCAAAAGTACTTTCAACGGCGAACAACAGCAACAGCAACCTGCTGAAGCACCTGGAGAAGCGGCATGCTTCAACAAAGTTAGCAGCTAAGGTAGCTAACGCAGCATCCGAGACGGAGTCACACAGCAGCGAGCACACACCCACTCCACCCAAGCAGCAGCGGTTGGAGTTCGAAAGACGGACCCATAGCCAGGCACAAGTTGATAAAGCAATAGCACGGTATGTTTAATTGTTTATTTGGGTCTCTTTTAGCAATATCAGGCTATTATTCCAGTGGTAAAATTTTACAGATAAAAACACGTGTTTTTTCCCCTCAGATATGTAGTGGAGAACATGCTACCCATCTCCACAGTGGAGAGCCCTGCTTTCAGGCAGATCATCAGCATGGTGTCGTGTGCAGGTAATAATAATAATAATGTTGATTATAATAAATGGAATTTGCATGCAAGCAAAACATATGTGTTGCTAGGGCAACCGTCATTGTTTACCAAGCCTCTTGGGCGCTGCTCGTGTCTCCACTGCAATTACACACGCAAGAAAGGATCGATTTTTATAAACAATGAAACTGTAGTATGGTCAACTGTGTTTGGACACGTTTTGGCTGCTCTTACCTTCCCAACCTCCTCCTTTATGCTACTCTCCTGCATAAACAAACACTTAAATAGACTTTATTCTCTAAAGCAGGCACATGTCCCACTAATGCGCCCAACATAGTTTTTGTTTTGTTCTGTGACTGTCTTTCTTTCCATTACCAGAATATCCTTAAGTTATTATTTCTTAAAGATGTCAGTTAGGTTTGATCTAAATGTAAAAACGTAACAGCTCAGAATGAGATTATTTTTTTTACAAGGCATCATTTTCAGCCAAA